>CAKAKQ010009352.1:1027-30110 GCA_916700675.1 Helicolenus avius | reverse complement strand
ACTGCCGGCACGGCGATGTCAACAAAGCGAGGAGAAACTCCAACACACACAGAGGGTGAGTGGCTTCAGTCTCTGCTCAGGTAGACTCTTTACATAGCAAATTGTTCTTTGCTGCTATACTAATGCTCTGAATATCATATAGAGAACCTTTAAAACTCAATACAAACTAAAAAAACCAAAACAATGAATAAATAAAAACACATAAATGAATCTCACCTCCGGAGTAAACAGTTCCATGTTGGAGGTCGCCCGTGTACATCCCGATCCGAAGCTTTCCCGTGTCCTGCGTCCCAAAATACAACATATTATTGAAACATTAACACGTACACCTTCAGTATGAGAGACGTTTTCCTACCGTGTCCACTTGTCTCAGCACCGTCCCCTCTGCAAAGAACAGAGGCTTTTTGGTGTCCACCACGATGAGGTCGAAGAAGGAGCGCCAGGAACTTCCAGGCTAAAGGTGATGATAAATTCACACGATTCAATTAAATGGACATTTTCTGAATATTGAAAGCAAATATAAATTGTCTTACCTTAGTATTATTATTTTCAAGAAGGTATTTCATAATGACCTTGACGAGGAAGGAGAAAACACATTTTGAATGGCTCACTTTGTTTTGGTTAGTCCTGGTACAGTACATGTATACATGTATATGGCTCACCTCAGTGTAGCTGTAGTCACTGTTGGTGGCGAGGAAGACCTTGGCCACCCCTTTAATCCGGGTCAAGAGTACAGGGAGGTTTGGCTGTAAAGAACACATTCATTTGTTGAATATTTCAACCTTTTTTCTTGGTGCATAATCCTGTAAGTTTACTCACATCTTGGATAACGTATTTCTCCAAATTCTTGATAGTTTGTCCCTTCAGGGTTCCCTATACAGATGCAGTACAAGAGTTAAACACAAAGATGATTCCCCCATGCTAACCTTGGGACACAATTCTACATCCCCTAATTTTTAATTTAATTCACCGTTTCGTGAATGAAGTCCATGGCGTCTCGAACATCCTGGAACATGCTTCTGTAGGACATAAACAAATCGCCGTGCTGGAAACCTTTCGGGTCTCTGGAAGGAATTTAACAGCAGAAAGAGATTGGTGGAGTTTGACAAAATAATTCACGGATTCATTTATGATAGTTCAGGGCTGAAAGGTAAAAGAAAGAAAGACGTGAAGTCCACTCACTTTGTGTATCTGGTGCATCTGGTGAAGAAGTCCACAAGGCAGGTGTAGAAGTAAGTCTCTGCGGGGTGCATGGACACACGGGTCAGTTAGCGAACACTTTTAAGTTGCTGATATCATGTAGAAAAGGATATACTTTCCTTTTTAAATGCTTTTTAAATACAAACAATTATCTTATTTATTTGTAATTCTCAAGAGTTTAGGGTGGCAAAAAGTACAGAATTAGAGACAAAATTAGGGCTGGGCGATATGAAAATCTTCTATAGGTCATTTGATATCTTGATAATGATATATCACAATATAGCACTGGTTCCCAACCTGGGGTCCGGGTCCCCCTTAGGGGGGCGCCAAACATCACAGAGGGTGCACAACTCATTTCTTTAACGCATTAATGCAACTTGCGATTTTTAGGTTGTAGTGCGCTCAGTTTTAAAGCTAGTGAAGCTACTGGTATCATATGAAACTAGAAAACCTAAAGATTCCATTGGTACCAACCATGTCATACTAGCTTGTCACTAGAATAACGCTCCAAACTTGTGCGAAACTTTGGCAAGGAAAAACTGTAATGGCCATTTTAAAAGGGATCCCTTGACCTGTGACCTCAAGATATGTGAATGAAAATGGGTTCTATGGGTACCCACGAGTCTCCCCTTTACAGACATGCCCACTTTATGATCATCACATGCAGTTTGGGGCAAGTCATAGTCAAGTCAGCACACTGACACACTGACAGCTGTTTTCTAAATGCAGTACCTGTGAGGGTTTCTGGACAATATTTATTTGTTATGGTTTGTGTTGTTAATTGATTTCCAATAATAAATACATAAATGCATAAAGCAAGCATATCTGCCCACTCCCATGTTGATAGAGTATTAAATACTTGACAAAACTCCCTTTTAAGGTACATTTTGAAGAGATAACAAATGTGTGATTCATTTGTTATTAACTATGGACAATCATGCGATTGATCATGATTAAATATTTGAATCGTTTGACAGCCCTAGAAACAACGTTTAGTCTTTCAAAAACAACATTTTCACTGCAGTCTAAAAACAATTTGCTCTCCCGCTTAACGCACACAAAGCTTGTCTTTGATACAAGTAGGAGGGACTTCAAGGAAAATAGGTTGGGAACCACTTCGATGTAGCATGTTTTCTGGTAATTCAAATAAATAAATAAATAGTCTCTATGAAATAACCACATAGTAAAGCCTATTTTTGTATGAATTAAATACTTGACAAATGAAAAGTACTGTGTATTTTCTCATTTAATTAAGAACTTTAGTGCAAAATTAACATAAATTTCAAGTGAAATTATAGAGGGAAAAAAAGTATAAATATTTCCAGCTAAACACTGACTTCGTTTACATGCATGAACACAAACACAGAGTAATCAGATGAAGATAATAGTTTGATTTAACTACACTGGTGTATTCCCATGAGCAGAATTCTTATCAAATCAGATTTTCTGAGAAATTTGAGTCTGTATATGTTCGTTATCATCAATTTAGATGCATAATTGTGTATCACGATGTCTTGATTTATGATTTCATCACGATAGGATTCCGATAAATTATTATATTCAATTATCGCCCAGCCCTACAAAAAAATATGAATATAACTGTCAAATTCAACATGTCTACAGGTGCATTTTCTACCTGAAAGATTGAAGAGAGTGTTGAGAACGTAGAAACGGTCGGTGTCGTCTCTTTGAATGAACTTGTTGGGGTAGTAGTTGTGAATGTCTGGTCTGTGGAACAAAAACATAACACCAGTTAGTATTACAAACACATAAATACAAGCTGACTGAGTGGAAACAACACAAAGCTGTAAACAAATGTGCATGATTTTACGTTTCAGGGTTACAAAAGTCTGTGTGGAAGCTTGTGATAGTCTATTAATGATCTGGTTATCTGCTGCTGTGATTTGTAACCAGAACACTGAATCAGCTCGTCTCAGCCGACCGTCCTGCTGCAGTCATTGTTAGCTGTTTGTGTTTCCTTCGTCAATAAATAACTCTGAGTAGCATCTGAACACAAACAACTGCAATAGGCAGGTTTTTAATTACACTATAGTTGACATTTTTTCCCCAGTCACAGCAAAAATACTGTAAAAATACATAAAATTGTCCCATTTTACTGTTGGATCCAAACTACCTCGAAGGATTTCAGTTTAATCTAGATGATACAACTCATGGTCAAAATGTAAACTTTGTTTTTTTTTTAGTTTGCATGTTTTCCACTCTTTAGAAAATAAAATTCAAATAGTATACTTCTGTATTTTTTTGTTGAAATATATAACCAGTGGTGGACGAAGTATTTAGATCATTCAAGTAGCAATGCTAGAAAAATACTCCGTTACAAGCAAAAGTCCTGAATTAAAAATGTTGACTTAAATATATAATATCCTATACTATATAATATATATAGTATACAAGTATTAGGAACAAAATGTACTTACTATATGCAGGCAAAGTGGACTCTGAAAGTGTCACATTATTATATGTTATATAAAGTAAAGTGTAATCTTTAAATATTTATGTGCTGTTTGCATCAACATCATAAGCCATTTTGTTTGTATCAATATTGTATTATTGCTACTCTATTCATCCATTTATATAAAGGAAAGACACCCTGATAGTCACATCCTATACGGAGGATTTAGAGTTTCTAATTCACCCAATCTGCATGTCTTTGGACTAATTATCTTAACTCACCTCTAATATTTCTTGTAACTTTTAAAGATGGGTTTATCGATTAAACATATTGTTATCTTTGTATGTGCATATGTGTCTGTCTGACCTTCACCTGAGTTCATTGTCCATAATGAAACCACAATTCAACAACATTTCTGTCCTGTATCCTGTAAAGATTCAGACTTTACCCTTTGAGGAAGTGGAAGCCGTGACTGCAGACTAAAATATTCCCATTTGAATCCACCTTCAGGAGGTTCCCATATGTGATGTCGATCACTAAACCGCTGAGGGTGGGGAAAAAAAAACCAGAGAAGGAGACAAGTCATGACATGAACTGATAGTTGGAGCAGATATAAAGGACGCGACCATGTTTATTTCAGGACTGCAGCTAGCAGAATATTGATTAACCAAACAATTATTTCTTCAATCAGTCAATTGATCGTTTTAGACTTTTAGACTTTTAGACTTTATTGTCGCCAAGGGGAAATTTCTCTCTGCAGCACTGTTCACGGCAGAGAATAATACAGTTCCAACATGATAGACAACAGCACACACTGTACCTCAGTGCTCAGTGCCTGAGCCCAGAGGGCAGTAGGGTGCGGTCCTGTTCTATTCAGACTGCAATGCAACGGCCTTTTTATCTATGAAATGTCAGAAATAGTGAAAATTGCACACTGCAATCACAATATCCTAAAGCCCGAGGTGATGTCATGTTTGGCCTATTATTTCTGTTGAAAGATTAACTGACTAATCCTTTCAGCTCTAGTTTATTTACACCTTATTCTATACAGGCATTCAAATCTAATTATTGAAAATTCATTTAAAATTAGATTTTTCCCTAGTTTTTCTTTTAATCTAAATGTACGGTTGGTAAAGATTTTATAAATATATATTATGTCAATATTTTGTTATATTAGTTCAAATTCTCATCCTTACAGCAATCGAGGAATCAAATGCTCTGACAAATGCTCTGGCTGTGGCAGGACTATAATAAACCCGTCCAATCATTTCGTTCGACCCAAATGAAATGATTGGACGTCCTGCCTACCTGTCTGTCCGTCTGTCTGTCTAACAACCTGCCTGCCTGTACTAACAATAGCCATGTTTGTCGTTTACATTCATAATGATAACTTTGAGGGAGTGGCTTTGGAAGGAGGCCTGAAGTGACGGGCTGTCAGTGTTGCAGACTTTGCGACTTTCTCGCTAGATTTAGCGACTATTGGAGCTAGTGCAGCTCGCTACTTTCATTGGAAAAGAGTTGGCAACTCAAATTTTTTAAAATCTAGTGTGCTCTTGCTAGTTTCTCGAAATCACCAACCCTGCCTTTAATTGTTTGTTAATTAATTTGTCTATGTACCCTCATTGAAAACAAGATGGTTGATTCCATTTCGACCTTAAACTTTCTAATAAAACAAATAGCCATCTTTGGGGCAAATCTGTGGGTCGTTGAGTGCGTCACAAGTGGAATATTATAAGTTCAAATTGTGTTCCCTGGGAGAGAGACAAATCAAAGAAAAAATGCTTGAATTTCAGCACCTGATTTTCTGTAGAAATGTCAGATAAATGAATCACTTTATTGACTTCTCAGTGACAGAGGATTTCAAACTAACCGTGTGGGGAAGCTGGGGTCGTATGTGTAGCGGAGGAGTTCATGAGGGTATCCGACAGATACCATTCTGTCTCTTATCAGCTCAAAGCCCAGGCTCTCGTAGTCAGGAGACTTATACACTGTAAACAAACACACCCACACACACACAAAAGAATCAAATAGTTCAGATCTACAACCTCCTCATGGTGACACAACATTTGACACTCCAGAGGGTCTTTCTGCCACATACTTGCCAACGTGTAGTCCATGTCAAACCCATAGCACTGGATGTTCTCCAGCGTCAGATTTCTGTTGACGAACACCCTGTGATCAAACGCAACAACACAGCTGAAGTCTGCACGATGAAACATGTTTGAGCACAAGTTACTTTTGGGTTCATTGTGCAACCCATGTTTGGATAAGACTAAGGAGGTTTCTCAGGTTAAGGTATGTTGCAGTACTTGTTCGCATCAGTCACTGAGGTTGGGTTCATTTGGGCCTGAGGGCAAGATGTCATACAGGGTGAGGAGACAGTTTTGTTATTGTTGTTTTTGTGCCATTATTAGGTTGGTTTAATGCTTTATCTTGTTTGAAATTCACTTAATCTACATTTCGACCTTGGTTGTTGTAGTTTTAGCTCCTAGGCTGTATTTCCTGTGCGCGGTTTCAAATGACTGCAATTTACAAATAAAAGGCTCCATGGTGTATTTATAGCACAGGCTGTTGTGTGGACCGGTGTAACTGTACATGGTTTCCTGTGTCGCTCTTTATCAGTGACACCCTGACAGAGACAGAGAGGCCTATCTGCAGCACCTCCAGCCTGGACGGCTGCAGTCTCAACCCGCCCTGACAGTTCATACATATAAGGTTGCTGTAAATAATTTACACCTGCAAGATCTTGTTTTGGAAGTGTGTTGCTGCTGCTGAGCTATTGGGGATCTTTCTCCTGAGATCAATCCAGCACATAAAAGCTGTCAGGGTGAGCGAAGTGGGGGCGGCTGTACAGGTTTCAGGATCAGCTGGTTAAAATATTTAGTGATGGGGTTTGCAAACGCACGTGAGGAGAGTCAGAAAGCATTTTGTGATTTGAGGGGAAATTGGCATAGCCTAAGTTTAATGACTTGTTAATAATGTAGAAATAAATAAAGGAGCCTCTCTTGACCTTTAACCAATGACACACAAAAAAGTACTATAAAAAAAAAAAATTCTGAGAAAAAAATTACAAAACTTCAAAAAATCTAATATTAGTGTTGAAAGGATATTAAAAAAAAAACATTAGTGCTGCTGTTGCCATTGCTATGACCCTAAATCAAATGCACTCACATCTGGTCAAAGCCTCTCTTCGCTCTGGGCCCATCAGAGGAGCTGCTGGGATCTGTCTCCTCCAAACTGTCCATCCTCGTCCTCCACAGTGTAAACGAAGCCTGCTGATGTTCAAACTCCTGCTGTCAGTTTTATTCACATGCAACAGCTGATCTGCTACTCAGCACTTTTTTTTGTTGCAGCCAGTCAATCAAGTTCACCCAAATGTTGTAGGCGTGCATACATAAAGTATCAATGTGTTTTTCTCTGTTTCGCACGCAGGCTGGAACTGAACTCCTCCCTGAGGCTTTTTTTTTATGTAAATGACTGCTCCCTGTTTGCATTAGTCACGCACTCCTGCACGTCCATGCAGGAGCATTTAGTACAGTAAGAGGCTTTGAACGTGTAGATTGTGTTATCAGAGGCGCACACGTGTGGCGGGGCTGCACGCCTGCGTAATAGCAAGGAGTTTCCTCATCAATGTCAGTCCCTGTCTGTGTTCACCGAAACAAAACATTTCAGATATTTGAAGCATTCATTTGCCTTTATAGTTTCACCAAAAACTGCACTGAACAGAACCTCTTACAAGAAGTATACTTCAAGTTTATTTTACAAAGTAAACTTAAGTATAGTTCCAGTATATTCCCAAGTATACTTTATTATTGTTTTAATCAATAATGAATGTAAGAGTAG
Source organism: Helicolenus avius (assembly GCA_916700675.1). NCBI lineage: Eukaryota > Metazoa > Chordata > Actinopteri > Perciformes > Sebastidae > Helicolenus > Helicolenus avius. Next base: position 22,654 of record CAKAKQ010009352.1, on the reverse strand, counting down.
TACACTTTTGAGTACACAACTAGTTTACATCCAAGTTGTATTTTCTACTGAAACTATAATATGAACTGTACTACAATTGAACTTATAGGTATACCCTTAGTTTACTAGATATATACTTGTAGCCCACTTTTTAGTTTATGAAGGTACACTTTAAAGTATACTCTCAGTAAACTACTAGTTTAATAGTTTTTATTGCAAGTATACTTGTAAGTTTTCTTTAAGTGAACCACTTAGCCAAATGTACTCATACTTTTCAGTATAAGCCAAGTATACTTGGGTTTTTCAGTATACATTGCCAAGTACATTTAGACTTTTCTGTATACTTGTCGGTATAAGCTAAGGATAATTAAGTATAATTTTGTTAAGTGTATCACTGATGAGTACATAAAAAGTAAACTGGAAGCATACTCTCTTATTTTAAGTTTAAAAGAAGTATACTTATAGCATATGTAGGAGCTAAAGTCTACTACTGTAGCTACTGAGGTGATTAGCCCTGGACTGACGCGCTTTTCGCTGTAGATGGTACCTTTAGTTGTCTGTTGTGCTGTACAAAACTGCTTACAGCATACTTGAATAAATGTATTTTTTGTAAGGGTTGTCAGCACCTAAAATAACCTAAAATACAAACACAGACCTATTGTCTAATTAAAAACATCTGCAGTGCAGACATGTGGAGCAGGACTAAACCAAAAGTCAAAGATCTGTGTGCACATGTATGGAAACATACAGCTTCCATGATCTCCCTGAAGAGAAAACACTTTGTGATTTAGGGGAGATTGAGAACTATAGGGGGTTACAAAAAAGTAGTGTACTTCAAGTTTATTTTACGAAGGTATACTTGTGTAAAATTCAAGTATATTTCCACAAAAAACAAAAAGATGACAAATAGTGAAATATGAATCTTTAGAGTAGTACCGACAGCTGCCAAGTAATGCAGCAGATGAACACATCGTCTTGTTCACAAACACAATCCAATTTGTGCTGAACTTTGTGCAACTGGACACTGGATGTTTTGATCTCTATCTGTTCAGCCGGAGGTTAAACATGCACACCCCACTGATAACCAAGCACAAAGATGAACACAGCCTCGTCTGTCGAGTTCAAAAAAAAAAAAGAACACACAAACACAAAACAGCAACACACAAAAAATAATGTCACAATGAAAACAAAGAAAAAAGGCAGTAAAGCCACTTTTAATAAAGCCGTGCTGCATGGTTCACATTAGACTTAGTAAAAACAGACAGATTTCTGTAAACTGTATGACTATATGAGTTTTATCTTGTGTTTCTGCTACATTTAGATTATTTAAGTCATCTTCGTGTGATATAACATGACCTCTTCAAGCTAAATGTTTGCTGTTTGACCCTTTATGACCTTTGTGAATATGATCACAATTCATACAACTCGTCTGTTCGGTTTGCGTCAGTTTCGTGTTCAGTGGATTTTTTCCTCTCCCCTCCAGATTTGGAGTGCATCCTCTCGAACTCTGCAGTAATCTCCAACGTTGTCCGATTCTTGGTCTCGGGGACGTTGAACTTCACGTACAGCCCGCAGGCGACGCAGAAAAACAGGTTTATGAGAAAACAAAAGTGTTGCAGTTTCTCCTGGAAAGGAAGCATTTTTGAGGACATTTAGGAATCAGTGTGAGTGATGCGTTCAATCTGATTTCACCTGGATAATCAAACGTGTCTACTGGCCTGTTGTTATAAATATGCCAAATGTGACCAAGATAATGTGCTTACCACTATGACAGGGAAGAGCATCCCCAGTAAAAACATGGCTGTCCAGTTGATAATACAGGAGATGGAGCTTACAGCTGCTACGAACGCCGCAGTAAATATTTCCACATTAAGAGAACATGATGCTCCCCCTAAGGTGAAAGGAGGGATGTATACCTTGCATTAAGATGTAATCACTGTTGATTACTGACATAGAAATCCTTAATAAATAACTATACGTACCTGGTCCAACGGCAAAAAAGAAAGCAAAGAGGAAAATGAGGGCAATGCTGCAGTACGGCATCCAGGAGACCTGGCTCTGAGGAGAATGAAAAGATCTGGTGGATTGCTTGAGTTTATGGGTTAAACTCTGTTGTTTTCAGTCATCATTTGTCATCTTTTAAGCATCAAAATATGCAGAAATATGCAGTAAACAGTGTCTGGTTTTGTGGTGACTCACTTGCAGGTACAGAGTGATGGTGAGAAGGCCCAGCGTTGCAGCTATTCCCATGTATCCTCCAACCACCAAGACTTTTCTGCCGGTATTCTGAATAATCATGAGCTGCAACATCAGAGCACATTTACAGCAGTGAACCACAGAGGGGAGCTCTAACTATACAGTAGGACAGGTGTCACTGACGGAGACAAGAGCAGAGGAAATCACAAAAAGAAATACTAGAAAAAAACAAACATCTTATGTTAGGATGTCTAAGGGATATTACACTCAACATTTACTGATATAACAAATATGTAATCAATGATAGGATATCAGTGAAATGGGACTTACACAGACTACAGAGGTGATCACCTCACACAGCCCTATTCCCATGGTGGCGTAGGGTAACACATGTTCTTGGATTCCTGCCGCACGAAACACATCAAAAGCATAAAAGTACACCTGGAAAGAAGTATTTGAATAGGAGCCAAATTACATGTCTATTTGGAAATTCATTTTAAGATGTATATGTGTTCCTAGTTTTGAGTTTAACATGCACAGCAGGCTTGAGTGCAGTGAGGAGTGGGTAATGGGATGTTGTTACTTCAGCAAATATACTTACTTTAAATGTCTAGTGTGCTTTGATTTGAAAAAAAAGGGGGATTTTTGGTGAAAATTAAAGGTGCAGTGTGTAGGATTTGGCAGCATCGAGTGATGTGGTTGCAGATTGCAACCAGCTGAGTACCCCTCCGCTCACTCCTCCCTTTCCAAGCCTGCGGTTCCGTGAGTAGCACCGTAACATTTTTGCTCCGAACTCGCTTACTTCGGCTTTAACACATATCTTGCTTGTTTCAGTCATACACAAACCGAAAAAGGCTAAATCACCGTTTTACAGATGTTTATGTCGCAAACTATTTCTTCGCTGAACTTTGAGTCTGGTTGCCTTACACCTGCTCAGAGTGAAATAGTCCAGCACGTACACCCGTCATAAAATAGCAAATTGTCCTTTTTACATTTCAGGTTTTATTAAGTGAGCTTATGGTAGGTGGATTTTGTTACGTTGAGGCAGAACCAGGCTGATTGTTTCCCCCTGATCCAGTCTTTGTGCTAACTAAGCTAACCGGCTCCTGGGTTTAGCCTCATATTTAACAGACGGACATGACAGTTATATGTTTCATCTCATCTAGCTCTCCGCCAGAAAGCCAATAAGCACATTCTCCAAATGTCAACCTTCCTGTCAAATCGTTTTGGACTTTAAAGTTTGCAAATGTAAATACTGTAAAAGAACCTTTTACATTTACAGCCTCAACATGGTCCCATTCAGTCCTACATATATACTCTCTCACAACTTACTATATCTTCAGCTCTGTCCAGATAACTGTCAAAATATGAATCAGGACTGACAGCCTCAACATTGCTCAACACATAAACAATGCAATCAATTGTTGTCATTAATTCTGCACTCTCCATGACCTAAACAGAGCTGAAATGTCAGATTATGCAAAGGATTGATTGTATCTCTCAAAGTGCAGTTAACATTTTACTACTCTTGTGCAAAAGAGTGTTCAGTGTAGTGTTACATGTCACTCACGCTGCTGATGCCACTGAGCTGTAATGTGGCAGTGACAACGAATACGGTGAAGAGCTGCCAACGGAGCGCTTTGTTCTGAATCAGCTCCATCACAGAGTGGCTGCGAATGTTCTGCGAGGCAGCTTTCTCCTCCAGAATCTCCTCCACCGCCCTGCTGTGGTCCTTGTTGCCCCATAGCCTCCTTAGAGCTATAGGGGAGGGTGACAAAGCAACAGATTAAAGTGGGAATACTGTAAGGAACCCCCTGAAGCCAAAAGTGCTTACTCACACCTTTCTCACAGGCCTGACGGTCTTCTCTGAACAGCAGCAGATAGATGGGAGACTCTGGCAGGAAGAGCAGGGCGGAGATCTGGAGTAACGCTGTAAAACCATTGAAACCAAGCAGCCAGGGCCACCTCTCCCGCGTACCAAGCAACTCACTGCAAGGGCAACATCATCAAGCAACAACTGAGCTATCACAGTGCAATATAATGATATGAACACGGACTGGTAAAGTGTTTTGTCTTGTTTAAAGGGGTCCATGCTGTAAAGGGTTATTACGGTACAACTTGGGCCTAATTTTAGGCCTTTATTTTCTTATAACTGCTGGGATCTGGGAACACAGTAACATGACGGAAAATAAGTGGTGATTACAAAAAGTATACTTCAAGTTAATTTTACAAAGTAAACTTAAGCGTAGTTCAAGTATATTCCCAAGTATACTTTATGTAATAATTATACTTCTATCAATGTACTAGTAGTATGCTTGTAAGGGTTCTACTTCAATACTTCTGGGACTAAATTGGCCCACTTTTTAATTGATAAAAGTATACTTTAAATATACTTTAAATGTAAGAGTAGTAAATGTTGAGTACACAGCTAGTTTATATCCAAGCTGTATATTGTACTGCCACTATAATATGAGCTATACTACAAGTAAACTTACAGGTATACTGTTACAGTAGTCTACCAATTATATACTTGTAGCCCACGTTTTAGTTTATGAAAGTACACTTTAAAGTATACTCTCAGTAAACTACTAGTTTAATAGTTTTTACTGCAAGTATACTTGTAAGTTTTGTTTAAGTGAACTTATAGTACTTAGCAAAATATACTCATACTTTTATGTATATTTTTTTGTATACAAATATGTTTTTGATCCCATTTGAATTATGCCATGAATCCCACATTTGATGTTTTTAACAATTTAAAACATAACTTTGCAGGTCAACAAAGTCACAGTTCGCCGTGGGTTTGTCGTAGTATCATTTAGTTTTGTGTAAAACACCTGACTTTTGGGTGTGTAATCTTTCTAATTACGTATTTTCACCATCTTATACTTCAACAGTTTTACGACGAACTGCAACTTTCTTGACTTCCAAAATTATGTTTTAAATTGATAAACATCATATGTGTGATTTATGGTAGAATTCAAACGGGATAAAAAATTTTTTATCTCTCACGTTGACTTCTGTTCTTTTTTTCTGCTCCTCTGCCTCTGTATTCGTGTTTAGTATTTCCTGTTTTATTTTGTCACTCTCCTCTTGTTTCAGCTCACTTCACTTCCTGTCTTTGTGTGTTTTCCCGCCAGTTTTGATTGTCTGCCCTGCCTTGATTGCTTTCACCTGTCCCTCTCGTTAGCCCTGCAGTCACCAGACCTCCTCCTCACCTGTTCCCACCTCTCCATTAATCACTCACTATTTATACCAGCCCAGCTCATTTGTTCTTGTCGGTTCGTCTTTCGTTGCTGTATAGAGTTTCGTTTACCTGTTTTCTGCCAGTTCTACCTGCCTGCCATTTGGACTCTGAACCTGTAAGACTTTTTGTGTTATTAAAGAATCGTCATTGAACCTTCATCTGGGTCCTTCCTGCCCGTCCTGCTCTCCAAACTGTGACACTTAGTTTTGCTAATTTGCACTGAATACAAAGTACAGTTGAGGCTGATGGGAATGTCTTGAATGAAGAAAAATTGACCTGATGAATGTGGTTAAAAGTCAAATGATCACCAAGGTTATTAGTACAATTAATTCAGTCTGTATCAAAGTGGTGGACGGACCGTTCTTTAACATATCATTTAATCAGGATTCCAAAGAATTAGATCTCCAAAATCAATCTTCAGGAGTAACTGTTGTCATTTTGCAGTGATGATCATATCAACTTTGCTTGTTTATACAGTATTCAGGTGTTTTATATATGTTGAAGGTTTGGGTAATATGATTTGACAATCAAAACTCGTCAACCATCAGACGTTTTGTCACACTGTTTATATACCGAGGTGACTTCAACAGGCCTTCCCAAGTAATATTGCAAATCTGTCAGCAGGCAAGCTTATGGCTATACATTTTACAGTACATACAGTAGTTGAATATGCTACTTAAATTAACAATAGTTTGCTAGCTGAGGGGTTTTCTACCAAAAAGCCCTTTCTAGCAGATTTAGTAGTAGTAATACTGGTAGTAAAAGAGCGACAAAGTATGTGTAGGCAGAATGTTGTGGTGGATGTTCAGGTCAAACTCTGAGGCTTATTTTCTGTTTTTTTTGTCTAATTATTTTAAGTTTTCAGTCGCAGTTTGGTTTAGGCAACAAAATTACATGGTTAGTTTTAGGTGAAATAATACATACAGTACATATACACATACTGTATCTAATGTGTTCCCGGGTTGGGTGCATACAGCACTGTTGGCTACTGACACCTGGGTGCTAGCATCTGCCTTTACAATATCCCGATTATTTTTGCATCAATGTGAAATGCTTTGATTTTACAGGCTTTTAATTCACTGGATTTGCCCAAAACAAGACATTCTCTATAAAAGGTTTCTCAAGAAAATGTTATGTCTCACAATATACATCAATATAGACCGTCGTAAAATTCCATATACCTCTGATTTAAGACTTTATCCATGTCACTCCCCTACAGAGAGGACACCATGGGTCTTTAAGAGACATGTGAGCTGTTATTTGAACCTACCGCCTGAACCCCCTACTTGACCCACAGTATCCATGACGCCGGCCACCTCACCTGATCCCCAGCAGCTGACCACTGAACTTCCCCAAGGACTGGAAGGTTAAGACGGTCACGGCCACCATCCCTTGCAGGCTCTTGGGGGCGCATTCAATAAGGTACAAGATTTGAGCTGGAAGACTGACTCCTAGAGGCATACACAAGGAAGTCATACATTTTGAGAAGTCAATAATGATCAATAACCGGGTGACAAATGACCAAGGGAACTTAGTAATATAATAGTGATAAATGGGGAGCCAGGCGTGATGGGCAGCCTTCTATCTGTCCACATTCACCTGCACTGATGCCATAGAGAAATCGTCCCACCAGGATCATCTCAAAAGACATCGCTGTTCGGCTCAGTAACATCAACACAGCTCCAAGTATAGCCACAAAATTGTTTAACAAAAGGGTTTGCTTCCTGTGGGACAGGGAGACAGAGACTGTGTTAAAGCCTGAGGCCAAAACAAAAAGAAACAAAAGCTAAAAGTTTAATTTTGTTTGTCTTTCATGGTGCTGAATTAAAGAGGACTTATTGTGCTGTTGTGCTTCCCTTTCCTTTAGTGTGTTATATACTGTAGTTTTTTGTGCACGTAAAAAGTCGGCAACGTTACAATGACCAAAGTCCACACCAAAGGGAGTTACTCTCCCCCACAGAAACACTGCTCCTGAACTGCCTGAAAGGCCTTGATGAAGTCCCGCCTTTACAAATTAGAGCAGAGGTGGAACGGAGTCCAAGAAGTTAGGTTTAGCTGACCAATCATAACAGTGGGCAGTGGCCTCTTCAGACAGAGGGTGAAAAGAGGCGAGGCAGCACAGCCGGTATGAGAAAAATAAAGCATTGTTTTGGTTGTTTTTTTTTACATTGAATAATGTAAACATGTTCTAGTAGAAACCCCAAAATACATGTATGAACCTGTAAATGAACATATTAGGTCCTCTTTAATTGAAGTTGTCTGTTCATGTACAATGACCTGCCAAATCTAGTGACCAGCTGACCGGACATCAGCGACCCCAGAAACCCCCCAATGCAGAAAATTGACACAGTGCAGGACCAGATGAGAGAAACCTGCCACTGCTCCAAGGAGACGTCGTATCTCTGTAGACATGTTGTGTTCATCAGCTCCTTTATAAACTGCAATTATCACATGTAAAATTACTCATTTTAGTTATGCCAGTATGATGTAAGGTTCATCATGTTTTCTGTTCATAGAAGCATCATACAGTTGTCTTTATAGCTGAATGTATTAATACATTTCTTGACATTTTACGATGATTTTTAGTTCTACTTACAGCAGAAGGGGAGGTCATCACAGATACACTGAATCCACTTTGAAATGTCCCTCCAATGCCAGCCGCCCAAATGACAGCAATTACAACAGGACAGTCTAGCTGCAGAAATTAAGCATGTGAACAGTTATGATAAATGTGACACGTGTTCATTTTATTTGATATCAAACATGTTGGATCATCAAATTCTACTTTTACCTAAATCTTATATTTGTCGGTCTATTTTAAAATATTCATGTTGGTCATGTTGCTTCTACAAACTATACAGCAATCACTCTTAATACTTAATACACTCTCAGTTAAAGAAAGAGATAGACAGCATCATTTTAAATATTATGTACCTACCAGGAGTGTTAAATATCGCGTTGGTCTGGTCGCTGCCATGTCTGGAGTCTTTTCATGTCAAGCACACTGACATTTAACTCTGCACTGAAATGATTAACTTTATATCCAGGCCGGTGCAAGTCGATGGGCTGTGTGTTTTGTGTTTGCGGAAGGATTTTGTTTAATGATGATGAAAGACTTAGAACAGACAGTGCAGAGAAGAGTTATTTACTGTCTTGCCATCTATTTAAAATCTGGGGAAAGGTGCACTGCTACTGGCCAGGAAATAGTCCGACCACAAACAAACAAGATATAACGTTAAATTAGGTGAGTAGATGATTTTTGGACCTTTGAACAGGGTCCCACTTGCTGTTTGTCTTTGTGCTAAGCTAACGGACAGTTGGCAGTTAGAGTGGCAAGCTCAAAACGTCAAACTATTCCTAAAAAGGAACAGTGTGTAACATTTCGGGGGACCTATTAGCAGAGATGGCATTTAATATTCATAACTATGGTTTCTTAGTTTCAGGTAATTATATACTAATGATAACTAAGTTTTCATTAGTGTATAATCACCTGAAACTAAGAATCATTGTGTTTTCATTAGCTTAGAATGAGCCGTTTATATCTACGTAGGGAGCAAGTCCTCTCCACGGAGTCCGCCAATGTTGCTCCATCATGTTTCTACGGTAGCTCAGAACGGAACAAACCAAACATTGGCTCTAGAGAGAGCCTTCTGTGTTTTTACGACACCTGAAGGCCACCGTAGTTCTCCAACACGCTTGTGAAACTGCAGTAACGTGTCGCAGAGTGCAAAACCGTGGTACCGCCAGCCACCATCTGACTCTGTTGCTCCTAAAGTAGTGTTACTATGTTAAGGATGGCCTCTGAGCGAGGTGAACGGCGTTACCACAGTACTCAGTTGGTTGCAATCTGCTACCACACCACTAGATGCCGCCAAATCCATACACAATGTACCTTTAAGGTACATGAATTCTTCTGATAATCCTGCACATGTCATCACTAGCTGGAAACCGTTTGTGGATTTGTCCAGAGTGATGCAATCTGGCATGTCCTCTCATGTGTGGTTTGTGATAGCTGAATACAGAAGCCTGATTCTAATGAGGCTAACACCAACCTAAAAACAGAAACCTCCTGCCGTATCCCTCTGTGTCAGGCAGACTATCCTGCCAGATGTCACACAGCTGACCTCCAGGAAGGAGCTGGTGACGGCTGTCCTGCATTGTCAGTGGGAGGCGGCGGCTTCGGATGACAACACACTGTAGACGGACTGAAACTTCTAAAAACCTGTCACGAGGACCGTTTCCTGCAGGAGATGAAAGCCCTTGCAACTGCCAGAGAGGCTCTATTTACAGCTTGACACAAGCAGAAGTGGCTGACACTGCATGAAAACAGAGGCATTGTGAGCAATCTTTACATATCATCATTTATACACAAAAGTAATCCATATTCAAATGAAAATGGCTGATGCTGCACAAATGCCACTGCACTGCACACACTCATTGGAATAATGAGTAATCATCCTCAGAGGTATCATTGTTTACCTTTTCTGACTAGAAGTCAAAACATGTAAAACAATTAAGTGACACTTCTGAGTGATTACGATCTTTCCAGGGACCAAAACAGATTTGACAATGATAAAGTGCTGACATACGGGACTTTAAGTAGTAGCAAATTTCATGGCAATCCATCCAATATTTGTTAAGAAATCTCACTCAAAACTGCAAATGTCAACCGTCAGGGGATCACCAAAGTCTTTATGATTCATGCCCTGTGTGCCATGACTGTCTGTACCAGATTTAATAGAAATTCATCTAGTCTAGTGAAATATTTCTCTAAAAACAAAATTGTCAGGGTCGTGGTAGCTCCAGGAAAGTCAGGGGATCACTTACAGTAAGTCAGTAGGGTTTGTCCTCAAGGGACCATGAATGTGTTTACCATGTTTCATGGTAATCCATCCAATAGTTGTTGCTAGCATGGCTAAAAACATGCAAAAGCAACCTACTAATATCTTTATTAAAGGTCAAAGGAAGAAAAAAAATCCTTCCACTTTCTCTCAATTCTCTGTCTACAATAAGTTGTAGGTTTTCAAACCGTTCACTTTCATAAAATTAGATTTTCCTTCAGGAATCAACATTGAGGATGACCGGAGCAGTCGTAAATCGTGTTTTACTCTGGAGACTCACACGTGTTCTCAGTCAATTAAACTCTAGACCGACTCGTTCTCACTGTGTAAACGATGCTAAAATTGCTGGGTTGGTTGAATTCCTGAAGGCGTCTGATTAGGCACATGAAAGACATCCTGGTGAACGAGCTAAAAAGTGCTGCCCTGCTGCTTCGGAGTCAGAGTGAGAGAAACAACAGAGAAGGAAGAGGGGAAATTAGGGCACTGAGATCCGAGTGAGAAATATAGAGATGCGCTTCATTGTGTTTGGGGAGGGAAAAGTGAGACCAGACACTGATTATAAATGGGAACTGGGGGATATGCTGCACCTGCCAAAGGCTGGGGAGAAGGATGACTGGTTTTATAGCCACTGAAAACAGAGAGGAAATGGAAAAGCCTGAAATTGGATCACAAAAGAGCGAAGCTAAATCCTCAGTTGTGAAACTGTAACATCATATTAAAAACCTGAACCACCACAAGTTACACACTATTTAAAAAAAAAACAACCCCTAGATGAGGTAGATAATGTTTTTTAGCTGCTTGCTAATGCCGCACAAAATTACATCACTGATATGAAACTCCTTACCCTGCACATTTTACAAAGCTCTGGATCTCTTCAGTAGCAACAATGTACACAAAGACCAGCTGTTCAACTGCAAATCAGCTGAACATTGCCAACTTTATTGTTGGATAGAAGTTATTGTGAGCAGCTGGGAGTCTGTTTGTCAGGCCACACACTGTGAGCAAAACACAGAGATGTGTGTGCTCTTCTCTTTAAAGCTTCCTATCAACCAGGCAGCGACTGAAGCTCCAGTGATGGGAGGGCACACCGGTTAACCTCTTGACTCCTATAGGCCTCTGGCTCAGGCCCTTGCTCGAAAATGACATGCCCATAATGAATGGAGTGTATCTCTGCAACTTCGAGGTCTATTTGAATAATCTTGGTGTCATAATGAAGAGATTTCTGCAAAACGGAACACTTTAATGGAAATGAATCATAACGCCTTTATTAAAGTCAGCCTACTAAACTCTTTCATAACCTTCTTCCTGGAGACAAAAATTAAATGTCACTTCGCATTCTCAGGGGAGCTGTTTCTCATTTTTCCTTTACAATTATTAAAATGGCATGTACTGTTATCCAAGCATTTATAGTCTTGCCTTATACACAGTGTCTGAAAGCTGTTTATCCACGGCAGTGATTATATTCATATCCAACACAGTTTTATACATTTTAGTAAAAGTTAACACCTTGGAAAAGTGTAATTTTCACCTTTTTGTAACATGGAATAGCTTATGGTTAAGCCATATTTGATATAGCAATATTTGATGAAATGACTTGTATTGTGTTGTTTTTCAGTAAAAATCATTACTACCCGGTCAAGTATGACAAATCCCCCTTTTTTTTGCTGGGACTAATCTCAGTGAAGCACATTATCAAAGCCTGCCAAAAACACCATCCCTCCGTCACTCCGAGTCTCTTGCATTGACTTTAAATGTGCCTTGAGGTGGCAGTAGCACAGTTGATGTTCACAGCATGAGTCTGTTAACGAACACATCTCTGAGTCAGGCCTCTTTATTCAGGCCATCACACAAACACTTGGCAGCAGAAACAGACACTCTCAAGCAAGGAGTCATGCCAAACTCGTAAGGTCCTCCCAAGTAGACAGAGAGTCATGGCAACGCTTGATCACGATGAATAATGAATGGCTCACAGGTTCACTTTACAAGGAGCTTTTCAGGTTCAGACACACACTCAATATATTCTCATTATCTGAGTGTGAACTGCAGTTTGGGCAGAGTGACTCATACCAACTGATGCTTTTACAACTCTGCTGAATATTTCCAGAAGCTGTCAGTCATTGCCCTTGACGACAGCAATCAAGACCTTTCAAATGTAGTTTAAGCTAAGCTAAAAATAAAGCCACGTGAGCGTAGCAAATCATGACTTCATCAGCTCTTCCACTGTACTTACAGGGCAATCAGACTTTAAGCAATTTGTCCAGAAATGATGTTTGAGATGCAGTAAAAGTATTTTCAAGTTTTCCACAAGGAGAACTCACCGTGGATGATTAACATGTGTGAAGTAAAGCACACACAAGAGAAGCACTTAAGCCCAATTATCTGCAATGAGAATTATAAACTAAAAACTGATTAGTCCTTTTGAATCTATCTAGAGCTGTAGAAAAAAAAATATGAATTGATTAAAATATTTAAGCGCGATTAATCGCATGATTGTCCGTGACTAATTGTGATTAATCTCAAATTAATCACACATTTTTTTTATCCTTCCAAAATGTACCTTAAAGGGAGATTTGTCGAGTATTTGCAAATATGCTTGCTTTATGCAAATGTATGTTTATATTTATTATTGGAAATCAATTAAAAACACAAAACAATGACAAATATTGTCCAGAAACCCTCACAGTTACTGCATTCAGCATAAAAAAATATGTTCAAATCATAACATGGCAAACTGCAGCCTAACAGGCAACAACAGCTGTCAGTGTGTCAGTGTGCTGACTTGACTATGAATTTCCCCAAACTGCATGTGATTATCATAAAGTGGGCATATCTGTAAAGGGGAGACTTGTGGGTACCCATAGAACCCATTTACATTCACATATCTTGAGGTCAGGGGTCAAGGGACCCCTTTGAAAATGGCCATGCCAGTTTTTCGGCAATGAATTCTTTAGGTTTTCTAGTCTCATATGATGCAAGTATCTTCACTTTAGCTTTAAAACTGTACCCGCTACAACCTAAACATCTCAAGTTGTTTTATTGCTTTAAAGAAATTAGTGGCATTAAAAGGAATTTGCGATAACGTGTTATAATCGTACAAACCTATACAGCCCTAACGGCAACACAAACCCCCAGTTTCACCACAACTTGACATTTTTTTTTATATTTGGTTTGATATAACGTTTAAGACAGCTTTAGAGGCTAGGTGTTTCTACCTTTTTCCAGTCTTTATGCTAAGCTAAGCTTACTGCTTGCTGGTTGTTGCAGAGTTGTCTCACTGTAAGGCTCAAAACTCAACATAGCAGCTCTGGAAGACTTGCCTGGAAAAGCTTAATTTCACATTCAGAGTTTTATCCGACTCTTGACAGGTGTACGGACATGCTCTTCTCATTTCAACAAACAGCATGCAGCTGCAAGAGTCTGCTGAAGTGGCATGTTCTCATCTGTAGTTGCATGATGGTGACGGGCTAGTAAGGGGTTATAGACCAGAAGAGATGTAAGAGCAGTAAAGGTAGAAAAGATGTAGTTGATGTCAGATGTTGGGTTAAACCCTCATCATTGTGGCTGTGAGCTAATACCTGAGCAATGCTATTGGTAACCCTAATTTGTACATTCAGTTTCTCTTTGTCAAAAGCAAACACAAATACACGCTCAAAATCCAAAGATAAATTGTGCAGAACTTGTCAAATTTGTCCTCAATTTGTGCCAGTCACGATGGATCCATTTTCTAATCTCCAGTGGCAGGAAACAGACTGGTACGGCTGCAGACAAAGCAAGTTTAATAAAAGGATTTTGCAGGTATTGATGTTAATAATAACATTCAGTTTCATCAAATATTAAGTAATCAGACTTGTCAGTGTGACAGCAGTCAGTGAACACACTTTCTCACTGTGTATGATTCATTCATCCTCAGCCAGAGTCATATGGCCATAAAACACACTTGTGTATGAACTAACAAGACAGACACACCAATTAAGATGTGAATTCCTGCCCATGCATGCACGTTCGTTGCCCATTCTCCACATTACAAATGACAAATTTCCAAACGAGCCAGCACAGCAACAATATATCACTCTGCTCATCGGAATAAACTGGAAACCTGAGAGTCAAAATCCCACGTTGTATTCCTTGCCATCATGCCCTTGAGTGTGGCACTTAAACCAGATTGCCAGTAAATCTCCAGCTCAACACAAATGGCTCTTCTGTCAGGTGTGACGCGCCCTAAAGCCCTCTGGATTCAGGTATCAGGGACATTAGAGGAGGAATTGGAGTGAAAAACAGGTGCAGAATGCCGCTGGCTAGTTTCTCACTCAAGTCAGGTATCCAGTGTCCATATGACTCAAAGCTAAATAAATCATGTTCAATTAGTTTCCAACACAATGGAGGAGGGGGGCATTGGATTTTTGGTAAAACGTGGGGGGAAGGATGGATCCCAAAATGCAATTTCACAATTACACTTATTAACCCCCAGGAAGACTTTTTTTTATCAGTTTACTTCATATTTATTTAATCCTTTTTGTGTGTTTTTTTTTGTTTTCCTTTCATTGCTGTCTTTGCTGCCTTGTCTATTATTTATTTTTTCAAATATTTTCTGGGCAAATGTATTTTACTTTCTTCGTCCCAGGTCAGACATAAGGCAGCAACAATCTTCTTCTGCCACCGGCGGATGTCTTTGGCCACAGCTTGGGCCCGCTCAACATGACTTGTTCTTCGCCACTTTGTTTTTGGTCTGCCCCTATTTCGCCTGCCGGTTGGTGTCCGTCTGAGGGTGACTTTGGAGATTAGTTCTGGTGGCATCCTCAGTACGTGTCCAAGACTCTCCATCTCCATACATTCATTTCTTTGGCTATGTTGTTGCGGCCTGTGTCTTTATACAGGTTCTTGATTGAGATTGTGGTAGATACTAAGGATTATGCGGAAGCGAAGTGTTGTGGAATGCATCAACCTTGTTTTGCTCATTTTTGCTCATGTATACAGAAACAACAACAATTTATTTTACCTCAGATTATGTTTCTGTTTAAATAATCTGTCCTTCATTTGTCTTTATATATCTTGATTGTGAAGCCGATTGCGGCTTTGTGTAAAAAAAATACAGAATAAATAATAGGGAGGCACCGATCTGACTTTTTTAGGCCCGATACCGGTACCAATTTGGGTATTGGCCAATACCGAGTACCGATCCGATACCAGTGTATAATTAATAAGCTGTATGCCTCACTGTGTGGAAGTGACTGGGATCATTCTTTTATGTGTAAGGCAACATCAGACTTGACCTAATTATTGTTTTCCTAACTTTGTAAAGCAAAATGTAACAAATATATGCGTAGATATTAATTGACTTAATTGTTATTTAATATTAAAATAATATATCGTACACCAGAAACTTAAAAAAAATCTTCTAAATTAACAGGAATTATAATTCATGTGTAAACCTTCTTAATGCAGCAACAAATTGGTCAAAACTTAAACAGGAATTCAAATTCCAGTATATAATGAGTATAGGATATAAACAATTGAATTGAATAGATCGGCCCCATTGTCACCGATACCCGATCCAGCTATATGAGTCAGTATCGGGCCGATATCTAATCCGCTATCGGTATCGGTGCATCCCTATTAAATATTGGACTTATTTAATTTGCACACATTAACATGGAGTAAATGTTTTTTTGAAGGTGGAATGTGGAGGCTAAAAGACTGCAACCCAAAGAGGCACATTTTCTACATCAGCTTGACTAGCTCAACCACTAAGACACATAATAGAAGCAGGGTCACTTCTAATTTTGGCATTTGTGGTATTTTTTTTGTTTCAGAACATGCTTTGTAGGATACACGTTATTTGCAATAACGTGTGATGTCAAAATAAATTGAAATTTGATTTTGAAGACTGGGAGAGACTAGCATAAACTACAACCCAAGCCCGATTTGAACATGTGATGATGTGGTTGCTTTGTACACTGGAAAAAGTATAACAATGTCATTGGTCATTCAGTTGCATTTCCAACTGTCTAAAATTATTTATTCATTTTTTTAGTTTGACAAAAGTTTTATTTCTCACTTGGTGCTGATTGCAATTATTTTAACTGATATTGCAATTTGGATATGTTTTGCGATATTAGATGGAATGCTCATTTTTACATAATTGTGTGTGATTTTTGCAGGGATCTGTACCAAACAAAGATGTTTTGTTAAGTCTGTAGAATATCATGTGTAGGCCAGGACATCTCTGCAGCACCAGAATATTTAATTTGAAATGGTATTTTGACACACATTTCGCCTTTAACAAATTTTGTACCTTCTGCAGTATGAAAATTGCAGTAGGCCATATTGCAATTTCGATAAAACTCTGATTAGTTGTGCAGCCTTAGTTTATATTAGGATGACAGTGAACAACACATATGAATAATTCTTATTGGAGATTGTGTCGGCCAAACTACTGGCCAACACCAAACAGTGTTTTTAACACAGTTAACATACAAACATTTCAAATAATGACATGACATAGAGTCTTTTGTTGGTTTGCTAATTGAGTGTGTGCATTTTAGTTAACATTGTTCCATTAACTCAGTTATATTTGCTCTAATTAATTTTTGTTGTACCTCTGTTCTTTTTAATGGATCCTCAGTGAGTCTTCCCACGGCCAAAAGATGACAGCAGGAAATGGAAGAGAGCATCCCAAGGTAGGCCTGAAGGGAAAAAAACCCCGGCATGCAGACTCCTGGATGTAAGTCTCATTCTATGTGTATTCCTACAGTGTTACTGATGTTATCGTACAATGTTTCCAGATTTCCATAGTTATCTAATTAGTCATTATGAGTAAATGAGGTTAGAACATAAGTGATGTGTGCATGATTGGTGAGCTGCTCCCTAATGTGGGAGCAGAAAATAGACTTATTCAGGTTTAATAATGAATCAGCCGACATGAACGTTGGCAGCTAGAAGTACTGGCTTTTCCTGTCGTTATCAGTCAGACTTTTGAGGTTGTATATGAATAAGGAAATGGTCTATTACAATTAGAAAGTTTTTCCAACTATGGAATCTTTATTTCGATTCTATTAAGTTGAGCCAAGGTTAAAATATTTTAAGCGACTTGGCTGCAAGGATGCCAGTAAAATAATTGGTATGTCCTCAGCTAGCTTTTGGACAATTGAAACCACTTAGTATCACTCTTCTCAAATAATGAGCACTATAGGCGCCACAGAAATCTGAATGCAGAATAAAACTGCACAAAAGAAATGTCTGGTTTTCCCTCCAAAGTATTTTTGACAAAAGTTATGCAAATAGAGTTGGATTTGAATAAATACTGAGGTGGGTGGAGCTTGACTTCGATATTGGTGTTAAAAATGTCTTATCTGCTCACCCCCACCGTTAAGATGTCAAGCCCTTACAGTTTTATAATGATTATTTATAATATTTATCAATAATGATATTCTGCATACACAGCAATCGACAGACATAGGCGAACTTCTGTCCACAGCAGTTGGTGCCTGTCGTGGTGGCAACCTGAGAACCCGCTGGGGAACACCAGCAAACCTCAGATCCAAGGTTGTCACTTGATTTTCATACATAGCTCCAGGCACAGAGTGTCCAGTTCGGGGACCTCAGAGTTGCCTCTCTGTTCTTTGCAGATGATGTGGTTCTGTCTGAGGTTCTCTGCCAGAAAATGTTGGATTGTTTCCTACAGATTAGGAGTGAGTTCCTGCCCCAATTGAAGAAGTTCAAGTTTCTCGAGTGAGGGTAAAATGGAGCGTGAGATCGACAGATGGATTGGCTAGGTGTCAGCAGTAATGGGGGGGGCGTTGTACCAAACCATTCGCGATCGCGGATACAAGTTGCCGAAATTAATTTTCACCGTAGATTGGCATAGAGATAGGGTGAGGAGCTCAGAGTTGAGCCGCTGCTCCTTCACATTAAAAGGAGCCAGTTGAGGTGATTCAGGCATCTGATCAGGATGCCTCATGGGCGAATTCCTTTGGAGGTTTTATGGGCACATCCAGCTGGTAGACCCAGAACACGCTGGAGAGATTAAATATCTGATCTGGCTTGGGGAAACGCTTCGAGATCCTCTCGGGATTAGCTGGAAACTGTTGTTGGGGAGAGGAACCTACCTTGCTTAGCTTTCAGCCTGAAGGAAAATGGATAGATGAAAAGCAATCTATTTATGTAAATAGACTTTTGACAACTATAAAGCTATAAAACCATAAAAAACAGTAATAAAAATCATATTAGCATATTGAACCATATTTTCTGCTTTGACATGAACATTACAGTATGCAGAGCAAAAGCCTTTTCACTTTCTTTTGGTGAAGCAAAAGATTAACATTTTCTCTATTTTAATAATATATTTTGTAAGTACATGTTGTGAATATTTGTTCATATAACATTAAAACTGTTAACATTACAATTCAATTAGGTTGAGGTTACTGAATTCAAACAAGACCTGCAAGCAAAAGGTTTTGTTAGCTTTTTAGGACCCCTAAAAAAGTACAGATGATAAAGTTGTGGAAAAAGTCCTATAGGTATAGGAATTATTAGAACCCAAAAATAGCAACTACAGAAGCTATTTTCTTCTGCTCAAGGACTAGAGTTCCACTATTTATATGCATTGCCCTTTTAGATTTGTAATCACCATTTTCATCTACTGCAGTATTGTCTGACAACAGCCATCAAGATGGTGTTTTATGTCATTTTAGGCCATGAGGTCAACAAAACAGAGATAGGATTCACATAGCAATGCCAACAGATTTTTTAAAAAAAAGATCATAATTATGCTTTATTCCTCATGATCAACTTGTTTATCATCAGAGTTTCGTCCATAAAATTTGATTAGCACACAAATTCATTCAGTTTTGTGCTTTTAAAGAGGACACACAAACTTCCACACCATTGGCAGAGAATAAGCTGTACTAATTCATTACATAAAGCACATGAAGTGCAGACATAATGGTACATCTGTAGATAGATTTAAACAAAGTTAAACCATTCATTCCAACAACTGTAATAGTTTTATAAATGCTGCCAACGTACACAAATGGACAAGTGGAGTACAATTTATTACACTATCAAACGGTATAATGTATAAACCATATCGTGTTACACAATAGCATCATTTAGATTCTTCATCTCAATCATTGCTCTGATCTTTCTCATCTGTAGTGTCAGAGTCACCCGAGGACTTGAAGTTATTAAAAATAGGCCCTGAAGCAAAATAAAACCTGCGCATAACAAAACAAAAGCAATCTCACTGACCTCACCATCATGGGAAAACAGCAATCAATGTTCTTCGAACAACCAAAGTTTCTTCTAATAATAAGTGTACAGGAATTTGTCATGGTGACATTGGTGTAAATACGTATTGATATCTTTCAGAGCACATATTGATTATAGCACATCTAAGGCACAGATGCAAGACTGCCTCAGATGTGCTGCAAAGGGACTCTGTAAAACATGTCACATTCTATAGCAGTGTGCATTCAAGCAATATGATGTACAGTTTAGATTTAGCTTTGCAAGAAACAGAGGCCAGTGCGTGATTGAGACTGAGAAAGTTGCATAAAATGAGATGTTATATAATAATGTGTTAGTTTAGATTGCCTATTTTTGGATAGCTTGTCATTAAATGTGCAGTTGGCAGAATGTTTTTGGCATCATTGGGCATCAATTACATAATAACATTTCAGCATATTTTAATTCAAGTGTTCTGGGAGAAAACTAGACTGCTGCACCTCCTCATGGCATAAATTAAATAGAGGAGACTCAAAGTCAAAATGTTGGTAAAGAATGGTCATAACTCTCAGGAAGAAGCTATTGAGGTCAAGGATGTTCTTCGCGTTCTTCGTCTTAATGGACCTTCACCCAAAGGAAACATGGGAAATGTCTGCTGAGCATCTGAGAGGTTGTTTCTGTCAACCTAAGCAAGCACTTTACTTGCCTCCCTCCACATTTTCTACCTACTTGTCAGACTGATCAAAACACAGTCCAGTAGGTAAACACATGGAGGTGGGGAGTAAAGTGGTGCTGACTCTCTAAGTGTGTGAGGCAACATCATGTTTCCCTTTCGAGGTACATCTGAAGGGTGGCAGAGAGAGCTGCACGAAGCAGGAGAGAGCTGTAGGCTCACAACAATATTAAAGATTTTATCTGCAGGATTAAAACCACACTTGATCTGAATGACATTTATAGTCTAGAGGAATGAATACAGATGGCATTCATAATCGGCAGCTAACATCTGCAGGTATATGTCTACATTAGATATTCAATAGGAATCAGCCAACACCGTAAAAATGAATAAATGTGTGAATGTGTATCTCAAAAAATGTTTTTCCATTTTAATCTTAGCAATTCTATACATCACACATTTTTATTTATACATTTACATTTAAATGCTGCATGTGGGATTTGACTTTGTAATCTTGATGAGGATGTATTATTGAATTCTCCTATAGACTTATTACAGTGTATTAAAATTCATGCTTTCAAATGTTTCTGTACTCGGTAATTATTACCCTTGTCTCCTGTATACGTGTCATCTGGATGAAATGTGGTTTAATCCTAGAAAGGGCAAAATGTTCCAAAATGTCAAGTTTGTAGATTAATTAATACAAATGATCATGTCTGCCCTTTGTGATCCCTCTTGTAAGACATGTCACGGTCTCCACAGTCACTTCCACCACTAGGGGGAGCGATAAACAGTCCCACAGACACTAACACAGACCATGAATGAATAATATGTGCATGACTAATATGAATGCACTCCAACTAATTATAGTGCATTGATCATAAATCTCTGACTGAATGAATAACCGGCCTTTAGGACTCTCAGGGGACTTCATGAGCAACTGGCTCATCTCAGATCTCTCTGAGCAGAGCCTTGATGCGTGTGTATTTATATTTTATGTCCTGCTTTTTAATACATTTTATAGCTTTCTGCTATCTATATGGTGTGTGTGTGTTTGTGTGTGTATATATGTATGCATGTATACATGTATGTATGTATACACTCAATATGTGTATACAGTATATACTGTATGTATGTATATACTGTATATGTGTAAACATGCATATATGTATGTATATATGTATGTATACTGTGTATGTATACATGTATATACTGTATATGTGTATACATGCATATATGTATGTATATATGTATATACTGTATGTATGTATACATGTATATACAGTATATGTTTATACTGTATATGTATATATAGTATGTGTGTGTGTGTGTGTGTGTGTGTGTATATATGTATATATGTGTTTGTGTATATGTGTATATGTGTGTGTGTGTGTGTGTGTGTGTGTGTGTGTGTGTGTGTGTGTGTGTGTGTGTGTGTGTGTGTGTGTGTGTGTGTGTGTGTGTGTGTG
>CAKAKQ010009348.1:1816-12992 GCA_916700675.1 Helicolenus avius | reverse complement strand
AGGTATTACCAGGAGGCGGAGGAGGACGAATGGTGCTAGCATGGCTTTAAACCAACCTTTTTAATGCATTTTTGAGGAATCGTGATGAGTTTTATCATCTTCTTTGAAGGCTTTAGTTTACATTGTTAATGTGTGTGTTTAATGCTGTATTTTAATCAGAGCTAAGGTTAGGGAGAACATCGAAACAGAGAGAAAGCTTGAAGTGGGTAATATATGAATGTCATCTTTTATCAAACGGCATGTAGCATTAGGAAACAGAGGAGTAGACTTGACTTCAGTGTTTTGTTGACACCACCATATTGACCCTCAAACAGCATCACATTATAAACACTGACTATACATTAACATGATAATATCCCTTATATATAGGGAAGATCCAAAGAAAGCTTTGGATGATATAGATAAACTACCTGACCTGCTGTGAGTCATTCAGAACTCCTCCCTCACGTAAAGACAAGTGCTGTTCCTCTTCAGGGTGATTTGTTTCTGATTACTGAGTGAGCGGTGAAGTTTTATTCACGTTCAGGCATGCAGCTCTAAACATTCTTAAGGGGAGTCTGTGCATCGAACTATTTGGCTTAATTTTACTAATAGAAATCTTCAAAAAAAAAGCAAACACAAAGCAACATTAGCATCCATTTGGAGTCGTGTTTCTGACCACCGGAGAATGTGAGTCCGGAAGTCACTCACGTTTTAGCTCTGGTTTGGTCTCCACCAACTCCTGAGAAACATATCTGGTTGTGCTGGTAGCTGCTAAATGCTCCACTATATTCACCAGCTGGTGTCTAACTGTGTCTATCTGCTGCTTTCTGCTGAGCAGGTAACGCACAGTTTATCTGAGCGTTTTCACTGAAAACACCGGGTTGATGACAGCGGTGAGTCTGAATCAAAATTGTTAATTTTTGCGCCATCAAACCAAAACATTGAGCTGAAAGATGCTAAAACGCTCTTTAGGCTAAGTGATCATCTCATTGGGTTTGTCACATTGCACATAGGGGCGGGCCATAGGTCAAATACTCAATGTATTGCAGCTTGGTCTACATGGGATAAATGACTATCGAGCGGACATCGAGTACAAATATTAATCGTCACATCATTCCACCGGCATGAGACTCACTTTGGCGTTTTGCTTCTCCTGCGACTCTCTCCCTCCTGGAGAATGTGTTTGGCGTGTGAGTATGAATGTGCGTATGGGGCGTGTGTTTTTGTATCTAGAGGGAACAGGGAAAGAGTCTGGAGAAGAAGTGAAGCGCTAAAGTGAGTTTATAGGTATTGAGGTCGAAAAAGGTGATGGAAGATGCCAGCATCCACTTTGAAAA
The DNA here is from genome assembly GCA_916700675.1 of Helicolenus avius. Lineage (NCBI taxonomy): Eukaryota > Metazoa > Chordata > Actinopteri > Perciformes > Sebastidae > Helicolenus > Helicolenus avius. The sequence goes on along the minus strand of CAKAKQ010009348.1, from coordinate 11,673 downwards.
AGTAGTAAGAACTGGCTTCAAAATAAAAGCGACCAAAAACGGACTTCAAAATAAAAGTGATCTTCTGGTGAATGTAATCAGCAATCTCAGTCTGTCAATAAAAAATAAAGAAATAAAACAAAATTAATAAATAATAAATTCAAATGGATGATAATTTAAAAAAACAAAAACAACAACAACTACTGCCAGCCAACTGTATTTCAGGGAAAAAATAAATTTAAATTATGTGAATAATTAGTCAAACTTAATGAGAATACATTTCCAAAGACCAATCTGACTTCAATATAACAGCACGGCACCTCACAGTGTTCAGATTAGTTTGCTAGAATGATCACGCTGGTATGATCATATGCATCAAAGGGTTAAATCAAACAGTTCTGATCTTTAAGAGAAAATATTAAAATACTGCGATACAGTCTAAATATATTGAGATATTATTTATAAGCCATATCGCCCAACCCTAATTACATGTTCCTATTTTCTCCATTATAAATGTAAAAATATGTATTAGTGCAGCTTTAAAGGACCAGTGTGTAACAGAAATTGAATATAATATTAATAAGTATGTTTTCTTTAGTGTATTATCACCTGAAAATAAGAATGTTTTCGTTACCTTAGAATGAACATCTACATCTCCCTACATAGGGAGGGGGTCTTCTCCACGGAGTCCGCCATGTTGCACTGCCGTGTTTCTACAGTAGCCCAGAACGGACAAACCAACAAGATTAACTTTTCCTGCTCGGGCCAGAGTCTTTAATGCCGCCGCTCTCTCTCTCTCTTGCTTCACCACTCACTTCCCACGTACACACACACACACACAATGTCTGGCTCTGCTCCAGATGGCTCTAGAGAAGACCATTTGCGTTTTTGGGTCGGCCACCGTAGCTCTCCAACACGCTCGGCACACGGGAGAGGCTTCAGTTGGTTCCAATCTCCTCACCTCACCACTAGATACTGCCAGATCCTACACACTGTTCCTTTAACATTACATTCTAACTTTTTGCAAGTTGTATATGTTCTGTTTACCAGGTGACTTGACATACAGTACTACATGCTCCAATGGGAACATTGCTGCTCATTACTGTAGTCAGATCACTAGACTCACACAGCATTCTTGGACTCCGTGCACCACATACAATAATACAATAATGGAAGAGGCACATGCAAAAGCACTTTTGTCATAATAATATGAACCCGGCTAAAGACAACACCACACTCCAGATGAGTTGTGCTCTCTATCACCTTCTTTCACATTCTTATTACAGCCAAGAGCACAACATACTGTTTAACAGGCAGTTTTTAAGCTGTAAGTAAATGAAGGTTTGAAGAGCATTTGAGGGTCAGTATGGCAGTTTCAACAGACAGTGATGGCACTGCAAGTCATGGAAACATGACAAAAGGCAAGTCGATAGTCGAGTGAAATGATATATTCAAATGTTGGAAAACCTCAAAGACATGACACTGTACAAACAGTTCTTTAGTTTAGGACTCTACCATTCCATGACGATGCCTAATCCTTTATGACATTCCCTTTGTGTCAGTCGATCAGATGAAGTGCTGTAACACACGCAGCGTCGATTGTTTTGTCTGTTAACCGTTTCTTGCAAACTTCGAGAGAAGCAACGCATGGTATAGAGAAAAGTACCCGACTGACCGATTTGTTTTCTATAAAAATGTCCTTGTAGATGTTCTCTTTTCATTGTGCGCATTTTTTATATGACATGAAAAAACCAAACAAAGGTGTGGTTTCTGTGAACTGCTTACGGTTTGCCATCGTTTCAGGTCTAACGTTTCTTACAGACTTCTTTGCGATGTTTTCAGACAAAGTGCCTATATCCTTTTAGATATATTGTAGAAAAAGATGCAACGTCGCCTGTTTTTCTAATGCATCCCCACTTGACTAGATGTTTGGTTCATTCCGTATGTAGCTCTGCAGGAAAAACATGTTGTACAGAAAGCCTTATCTGCAAGCAGAGAACTCTACCTACAGTACGTGGAAAAGACAGGAATGGAAAAATGACCTTATGAAAGTCGATTATTTTCTTGTTTTTGATTAAAAAAAATCATGTATGTGTGGAGGGGCGAGAATCAACATTGTGAAAACACTATGCGAGCATTTAACAACTATAAAAACTGCATAAATATATCAATCCAGTTACATTAATGCCAGTAACACATTGTGCATGTTCAGATGATAGAGCTGGTTTTTGGTAAGGATGTCACGGTGTGTGTGTTGTTTGGACTGCAGAGTGTGTGTTGGTCAACTGTCTGAAGGGCTGGCAGGGTTAAAGAGTGTGTGCACTGTGATTTAGGCTATATCCACACTAATACCTTTTTGTTTTAAAACTGTTTTAAAACGAAAACGATCTCCATCCAGACAAGCATTTTATGGCTGTTTCAGAATTAATCTCCGTTCATACTACCGCGCCATATCACATGAGCATTCACATACACCGGGCATGCGCGTGCCGGTGTGAACAGGAAGCAGCGCGGTTGGTCGTTCAGTTGCAGAAAATACTACGAAGGAAAAACAGCAATGGTGAAAAGTAAGACCGGAGATATCTTTGCTTCGACCGACGACGAGGTGGAGCTGTTACTGAAAGGGTGTGACAAATCAGGGAAGGACACGTCATGACTGATGAGACCTGATCAAGAAGTGAACGTGGGTGTCTGCGTCATCGTTTTCAAAGGTCTCTGTTTCTGTCCGTCCAGACTGAAACGCAACCCCGGAGTTTTAAAACTAAAACGCAGCGTTTTCAAACGTCTCCGTTTCAGGTGCTCGAAAACGCCGGAGTAGTGTGAACGCCCAGGCATAAACGTAGCAAAAGTTATGCGTTTTAAAATGAAAAAGGTATTAGTGTGGATGTAGCCTTAGACCCAGAGTAGCAACAGGTGATCCAGTCTGACTCTTTGTGGTTATTTGAGTCAAGCAGGGCCCTGTGTGTGTGTGTGTGTGTGTATGTGTGTATGTGTGGATTCAAAGTAGCGCTGGTAATCAGCTGTTGTGGATATATTTTGGTTCCAGTTTGTCATTTTGTGGTGTGTGTTTTTTCATACTCATGGATAACTGGCAAAAAATGTATGAATGAAAATGAAATGTATGTAAAGTCATGCAAAGATATTTCCAGCAGCTACTGTACCATGGAGTTTGACAGCGGGAAATATAACAGCGATCTAATTCATTCATATTTAACATCAGGCTTTGGTGTAGTTATGGAAAAAGGGTTTTTTTTTTTTTTCCCTAGAGCTGCCATTTTGCACTGGTGTTCAAAGTTGACACATGGAGGAAACTGACTGTAACAGAGGCAGAGTGACGAACCGCTCAACCCACAGTAGCAAAAAAAACAAAAACACACAATACAATAGCATTATTAGCTCTGTCCCAATCCCATACTGCATACTAAACCGTACGTATACAGTATATAGTGTGTTCACACTGGAGGAAATGAAGGAAATAAAAGATGACAGTCTACATATGGCGATGCAATGCACAAGAAACTTTTTTAGATGGCGCTTGCTATGTAAGATGCACGGAATAACAGTTTTAGAAGAGTAACATTAACTCTCAGCAAAATTAATTAATTTCCACCATGTGAGTCATTTTGTTCGTGTAACGTTAAGGTTCGCTAACGCTGACACACACTGTTTTGAGCATCTAGCAGCGATTACAGCCTGCCATTTGCGACAAGCTAATATCAGTCAATATATCTCTAGTACATACCGTAAACTGTTAGTATGTTGTAAGGACTTGGGACACAGCTAACATGTCCACATGCACACTTTTGATTGAAAGCAAAAAGTTGATACCTTTTTGCTGGGGCTTGTTAAAATGCATTCTGGGAAATGTAGGAAATCCCTTCAGAGCTGAAGTACTGTAGAATTAGGAGATGAGAGAGATTGAGGGACTCTTGTATCCAACAATGGTCACGAGTGGATCTGACGGTACTGAAGGATGGCTTTTTCCTTCAAGCGGTCCTACTGGCCAAAACCTGCCCTGCTGCCTCACTGATCTCTGCTTCCCATATGAAGGAGGAAATCAGTCACAGAGCTGTGGACGACTGTGTCTGTTGATGCCTGAAACTGTACTCTGCTGTGAACTGGATATGTAAGCTGATTTACACACAAACAATATTTGTTATATGCAACTTGCTTGATACACATGCCGGCTTCAACATCAGATTGTCTTTAGTGAAATGTTGATCTATTGTGCTTTTACATCACGGCAATCTGCAACACGAGGGGGAGATTTGAACCTTTGCAGCAGCTGATTGGCTTTAAGGTATTTGTGGTGGATTTCTTGAGAGACCCCTCAGCGGGTAGTAGGAGACCACAGTGACACACACTACAGGAGCCAGACACGCTGAGGACAAGAGAGTAGGGCTATGCAACATGGCAAACCCATTTCTCCATCCATTCTGTAGCTTTACATGCTGGTCTCTTCAGATCCAGGCTTCAGCATGATTGTGACCAAATGTTTTATAGAAAATGCTATGAAAAAAAACACGCAAACAAAAAACACTTTAAATGCAGAAAGTGTAAACAAGAAACATATAGAATATTTAGGACTACAGCAACTTTATACATATATTTGCATGCATAACATGTACCCACTTCGACAATATCAAATGGAGATCCCATAGTTCAAAATGGGAGAGTGTGTGTGTCCTGTTTGGTCACAATAAAAGGGTTTTTATAAATCAACCTGTCAAAGTGATTCTTTTTTGTCAAAGACGGGAACACAGTCTTCTGCAGATATATTCATCATTTGAAAAGTTTTGTCACTAAGGCAAAAAAAAAAAAAAAAGTCATCAAACTATCTGTCCCTTCTTTAACTACGCGGCCTCGGCATTGAGTCAAAGGAAACGTACCCGTGCCCAAGTCTGGACCAACCGGCCACCAAACATTAGGAGCGATGATCTCTGCATACCATTGGCAGTGTAGATGTGGCTTTTTCTTGAGAAAATACAAATGTTTGCATGTTCTAACAATGTATGTGCATGTAGAAAACTTAGTACTTTTAGATACCATGTGTTATTTTGTTGTTGATTTTTAATATTTGATATAAACTGTGGGGTTTGTTGAAAAGACAAATTTCTATTAAAAACAGTATTGGACATTGTTGACAGTTCCACCCCGTGCCGCAGAGCTGGAACATTCCTTTATTTTGGGTCTTGGGATTCAGTGAAATGTTTGTTTGCCTGATTTTCTGTTTCTTGGCCAGACTTTGAATTCTGCAGCTGTTTCTACATTAAACATTTTGTATGAAGCAAAGTTCCTTGAAATAAAAAAGAATGAAATGAAACTGCCTGTGATTAGTTGAATTCAATTCAATGTATTTTTATATGGCGTCAAATCATAACAGAAGTTATCTCGAGACTCTTTTCATATAGAGCAGGTCTAGACTGTGCTCTATAATTTAGAGACCCAACAAGAGAGTGGTACACTGCCTACATTTAATCTGATGGATGTGTTTGAGGAGGATGTTCACGCCACTGTTCTGAATCGTGTTCGAATCATTGAAGATATGTTGGAAAGCTCCAAAAAATAATAATAAGTAGAACTTGAGGTAAGATGATTTTGTCAAACTATTGTTTGAATGTTCATGCTCAATGTATGTCTTGTCCTTTGTGTAGCAGGCATGGTGCAGCAATATTGTTTTTGTTAGTTTTTAAAAACAACTAACAAGCATCTTTTCTAAATCAATCACGCACTGAGCGCGTACACAAGTGAGCATAATTAAAAGAAATAGGAAAGATAGAACGGAAGTACAATAAAATAAAGGCATAGACTTCATGTTGGCAAAGCCTTGATTCCTATTAATGAATTCATTTATATATATACTATTATTACTGGTTGTTTAGCTCCCTTGCATTTGTCAAACGTGTTGCACTGAACATTGGATTCAGAGTAACGTTACGGCTTTTGTTGTGAAACTCTAAACCGGAAGTTAGCCTATGAAGTTTTGCTAGCTTGACTAGCGCGAGAACAAGACTTCAGTCAGTTCATCACTTTGTGATGAGACACTAAAGTGAAGTAAAGTTAGACGAGTTGTCCAACAATGAAACCTTTACTTTACTAAAACATATTTAACGAGGCAGTTTCAATGTTTGTCTGCGGCCGGACGTTTTTTCTTTTACAGTAACAGAGTAATAACGGAGTAATAACGAGGACATGTTTTCAACACGCGCAGTTCAGTTAGTGTTGTTTTATTTTGACATGACGTTACTGGGACATCATGCTGCTGCTGTGGACCTGATGTCTTCACACGGAGACACATGGAGTGTTCAGCGGACAGGCAAGAGACACACTAACATTAACGTTATTATAGTTTTCTCAAGACTGAAGGTACCATTCAAATATGACTGAAATAAAGCATGTAAACTCCTTCATGTAAACTCAGTCAAGCAGCACACTCATATTTATAATATTTATAATACTGAAATCCCTTCAGATTTATTATTTTTTGTTCGGGAAAAGGAAATGTCACGTTGGCAAGGTCCCATTATATGTATGGCTGTTCTGTTGTAATCCAAATCATTTCCTTGTTGTACCTGAACTCTTATAATTCATTGATCCTCACTAATCCCCTGAAGACTTTCATGAGAAGAGTGAGTTTGCAGATGCATCCCTAAATTGTGACATTGAGTGGTAGTACCAGGTTCTTCCACCAAGAGCAGCTGTTGTAGTACTAGAAGAACATCTGCTCCTGTTGGAACTGGCTATGAAAGTTCATTTGACAGGCTATGTGTGTAATGCAGACTAAAGATAGTAGACTATAGCTACAGCTCTGTGTGTAGTCAGTGCAGAGATTGATCCAAAAACATAATTTCATAGCACACAATTTCCCTTCTTCTCGTCTCTGCATGTGAGCATCCTGTGCAAGCCTCATCCCTCCTCTCACTTTGTGCTGCAGTAGTTTCCCATGCCCCCTGTCACCTAATGGGTCCTGAAATAACATCCAAAACACACATTTCTGTCCATACGTAGACAAAAAGTATTCCCTTAATGCCCTGATCATTCCCCAAATAGGGCTTTCCTTTGGATCAAGCTCAGGCTCCTCCGTCTGAGCCTTCAAACGCTACAAGTTTCTGAAAGCTGCAGCTATCTTTAATTGATTTTTTTCTGTCATGATCACACCCTGTTCTAAATCAGTAGGCGTTAAGAAAAAAAAATAAATAAATTGCCCCCATCATTAAATCAAAATCAGTCAACATGCATGGTAGAGTGTGATTTGGTTAGGTTATGGTTGTCAGACCGTTATTCTAACAGCACATCAACCAATACCTGCACACCCATGGTACATCCACTATGGGATTTGACTTACCTTGCTTGATTAGGCCTCTTATCAGGACTGTGTGGGCATGTACAGCTCATGTACATCAGACCGGCACATATGGGTACTTCCCAAAATGTCAAGGCCACGCCCCCTTTTGGGGGAAAGAAACCCAAAGATCCCAAAGACTTCAATGCAATTTGACATGTTTGGATTGTAATTTTGACAAGGCTGTACGCATTCATCTCTTTTTACACAAACGTTTGTTTTATACACATGTCTAATAATTATTTTACGACCTGGTCTGAACCTGAGCGTTCACGATACCTTAATAAATTAGGTTGGATTTCTGTCATGTCCCTTCAGTCTTCCCCCCGTCCAACACAGATATTGCTTATCCAGACATCTTTACATATCTGATTGAATCCCCTTAGGCTAAATGTTGTCTGTAAATAACCAGCCTGTTAATAGCCGACTGTTTGATCTATAGGCTGAGATTTAGTTGGAGACGACAGTCTGATGCTGCTATAACGTTAATGTATGACTCTGGCGACTCTGTCACAGCATTCTGTGTTTCGGGCCTGCGTCACGTGAATGACACTGATGCTTTTAACCTTGATTAGTAACAGTATCTGTGATAACAACATCATATTATAGGCCTTATTCAGAAGCCCAAGGTCCTAAAGTGTAGCCAAAACATATAGGAAAGAGGAGATTTGCAGTGAGAAATGCAGTTTTTCTCTTCCTGGTACTTATTGGTTAGTGTTCAGTCCAGTAGTATGTTTGGCACTATGGCCCCCACTGTATACAGTTGGATTACAGTATCCCCCTGAAGCTTATTAAAGATTGAATAGCGGTATCTCTCCTGAGGGAATTCCTTCTTTGGAAGTGTGACAGACGGCGTGGTGTTATCAGCTCTGTTGTATCTGATGTAATGTTTGAACAGCACACTGGGCAGAGAGTTGATCTGTGAGCTCTGTGTTCTCCCAGGTCACTTCAAAGAGCCTGCCGTCCAGCTCACTGACAGCCGCTCAGGGCATCCGTCCAAGTCTGAGCCGAGTGTTGACGAGCAGATGAGCAGTAATTAATGTCACTCACCTTCCATAGCTGAGCCATGAGTAGATGGAGCAGCTCTGTATACGGCTGCCAGCTGAATGTGTGTTTGGACAAATCAGTATCAAAAAAGTGCTAAATGAAGCTAAGACGAGGCAGACTGTATTTATCCTGGATCAGACAGAAAAAAACATTAGGAAATATATTACTTATTTATATTTATTTAAGGCAATTTTCAGAATAAGATGAGGAACAACATGATGACGTGGTGATGAAATGAGGTACAAGAGAAAGAAAAGACAGAAAGGTAAAGGAGATATAGGTTATCTTTTGGAGAATTGACTGAGAAAAGTAGGTTTTGACTGTGGTGGGACTTGATCTCCCAGCTTTACTTGAAGCTGACCTTGTCGGCCAGTCCTGTGTGAGAAGTTCTTTGTTTAGTGGAGTCTTAATGTAAACCTCCCTGATTTGAATCACTATCACTTTGTTTTTTGGCCTCCATTCTGACGTCAGTGAATCGGCTTTCTAAACACAAGGTGGGAAACATTTGACTAAAAGCTGTTGTGTCTTTTTGGTTGAGGCCCACAGGCCGGGGTCAGAAGACATCCAAGAACAACAGAGGGCTGAACCGAGCCGCTGAAAGGGGCTTTAGGCTGACAGAGCTCTCTTGTGCTTCATAATACCTGAGCCTTGGCACTAACTGCTCCTCAGGAACACCAACATCCTAATCAGCATTAGCAGCAATTTACCTGAGGTGGACAGAAGTGTCAACTGTGCCAACTTGTTCTTGAAGGTTCGTTAAAGGTGCTAAATGCGATTTTGGGAGCATTTCTATTGCCTCTGCACAGCTCTCAACATGGTGACGACTGAGCTGGTGGCTCGCAGCTAACGGTGCGAATAGTGAAAACAACGGCAACAGTGCGATGTCCCTCATCCACACACTCCCAATGCACACATTGCATGACGCTACTCTTACACCAACGTAATATGTAATCGTGTGGATACTTGAGGGTACCATAGGTAGACTGTTTGGGACGCACCCTGTTGTTTCCCTGATAATGCCACATTGTGAACAACAAATCTGTGTAGGAATCAGCAGAACGAGAGCTAGTTAACGGGGGTGCCATTTATTTATATTATGGTGCGTTCAGGCTCTATTCAGTAAAAATTAGCATTAAGGCAAAGGTAAATTCTAACGTTATCATGATGTATTAAAATGTCATTTTTGGCGAGAAACTTAAATAAATCCAGTTGTTTGAAGGAGATGTTTTTACAGCAATATAGAAAAGATAATAGAGAGTGAATTATGACCTGCTTAATATCCTAACAAAAAACAATATGCAAACGGCAATAAAGGAGTGTATGTTGAAGAACAGGGGATTTATTGTTTTACTTTTCGTTTTTACCGTGGTATCGAATTGGGATCGAGAATTGTGGAAATTTCACTGGTATTGTTATCTTTTACTAAATTCTTGTTATTGTGACATCCCTAGTGTAGGCCTGACAAAACGCTTAAAAGGTATTATTACAG
>CAKAKQ010009335.1:2517-13632 GCA_916700675.1 Helicolenus avius | reverse complement strand
TCTCCCGAGTCAGGCTCTGCACTGAATTTTTCATCACAAGCCACCTGCTGCCTGCCAGAGCCAAAGAACGCTGCCACCAGAGGAACCAACAGAGGGCCCGGCTTCTGACATAAAGAGAGGAATAAAAGCAAAAAAAAAGAGCCAGAATAAAGATGGGTAGAGAGACAATAAGCCTGCCAGTGTGAGATTAGATGGAGCTTTTCTCCTGTTTTTAACAAACGGCAAAATTGTCCTCAGGAGTTAATTGCTTTCAATTGCTGTAATTGCGGTCTGTATTTTTACCTTTTTAAGCATTTAACTGACACTCTTCTCCAAATTTTACAGAATTTTTTCTTAGAACTGCTTTCTTCCCAAAAAAAAGAAAAAAAAAAACATTTCTCAGTGTGGTCTGTGAATTATCCAGAGTAGAGGCCTGGTCACACTAGAAAGTGACACCGTAAAGTTCATCTGTTCGTCTTCGCAAAATCTTAGCGGAAACGTTACCTCAGTCGCTAATAGCACAATAGAGAGGCGAAGTCCCGCCCCTTCTGGTGGACCACCATGGGACCTGATTTCGGAAAAAATACGAACTGTAGTCAATGTCGAGAGACAAATATTTTTTTGATCCCGTTTGAATTGTGCCATGAATCACACATATGATGTTTGTCAATTTAAAAGATCATTTTGGAAGTCAAGAAAGTCGCAGTTCGTCGTAAAACTTTTAATAGATAACATTACATCAGTGCGTGGACCATAGTGACGTATATCGTGCAAAACGAGAGATGTAGTTCACTAAGCGGTTTAACACGAAACTAAATGATGCTACGACAAATCCACGACAAACTGCCACTTTCTTGACTTGCAACGTTATGTTTTAAATTGACAAACATCATATGTGGGATTCGTGGCACAATTCAAATGGGATCCAAAAAAAACGATAAAAATTTTTCCACAATAAGGTCCCATGGGGTCCATCGGAAGGGGAGGGACTTCGCCTCTATAGGTTCACACAGATTATTCAGACTTATTTGGACCATTGACTTCTGTCTTACAACCATGTCTCGTTCGTGGAGCAGTTGATACTACAACAGGGGAGAGTTGTATAAAAACAGATGGTATAACTCAACTAGTTAGCCACAATAACTTCCTCCGTTTTGGAGAATTTGCACTAAAAAAGTTGAACTTGGTGCAAAAGTTTTCAGACAGATTTAATTGCCCCTGCGAGCACATCTACTGATTGTGGCGATTCTATTAAAATAAATTAATTTGCTGACGTTTTAACTGCTGGTGTGACCGGGCCTTAAGCAGGACATTGTTTTTGGTAAGAGATGTTGCCTGCTTTTAAATATACTTTTTTAAAGGGGACATATCATGAAAAACTCACTTTTTCAGTGCTTGTGCACATGCATTTGGGTAACTGGAGTGCCTACAAACCCACAAACTGTAAAATAAGACAACCCAGTCAGTTTTTTGCGGGCTGTCTAGATCAGAAAACATGTGATTCAACAAGTGATTCAGATTTGGCTACCCTTCCTATGTCACATGCAGGTTCATTACAATATACCGCTCAGCTTGAGAACTACCTTTGCACAGGTGCACCATATTTTTCTCACTAGCCAATCAGAGCAGACGGGTTTTTCAGGAGGGGGTCTTAAAGAGACAGGCGCTAAAACGGAGCGTGTCAGACAGAGGGTGAATACAGGTATGTTCAGACAGGCAGGATGAGAAAAATAATGTGTTTTTTAAACATTAAAGCATGTAAACCTGTTCTAGTAGAAGCCCAAAATATATGCATGAACCTGAAAATGAGCATGATATGTCCCCTTTAATTTACTACTACTGTATTTAGGTGGAGACAGACATCTCAAAACCTGGACACATTAACCAAAACTATGTGTGTTCTTGTAATTTGGGTGAACAGACCCTTTAAACAAGTGAAGTTTTAATTATGAATCACGCTAGCGCAGTGGCTTGTTGTAGTTCTAGGTGGGAAAGAAGACGTCACTGCCACAGCCCACCAGCCCACCACTATAATTGTTGCAGTAGGAGGCGACCGATTGTCTTTGTCTGAACCTACCCTTCTTTGACATCACCAATGTTTGAGACACGATTGTCTCTGCTTGCAAGCGAACAGATGAGATCGAGCCGAGGTCGAACTTTAAACAAAAGGGAAATACAAAACAATAAAAGATGGCCATCATCGAGCTGCGAAAAACAAACAGGCGGCGCGTAATTGCCCTTCACTCCTACACGCTCCGTATGCAGAGTGAAGCTGCATGACATACATTATCTCCTGTTAGTTAATGAAGACCCTCGCTGGGAAAGATGCAGGCTTAGTCGGGGTAATAAATGAGGAGCGAATAAAGTAAGAAGATGAAGAAGAAAAGGACTTTTCAATGGCATTATTCCAGTGTATAAAGCTGTATTTAAACCTAAGGAAAGTTCACAAGACGACTCTGTTTTTAAGCTAACTAAAATGTCCCTCCTGCATTATGGATGTACTTGGGTGTAACGACACAAACGCACTATTTCCCCTTGCCAATGTTTTAAATCCATGCTATGGGGAAACTGTTACCAAATAAGATACAAACTGTGTAGGTGAGGGTAAAACATATCTCCACTTTGAATGGCTTTTTAGTAAAAAGTGTTTGGTTGTAGCGGCCTGCACTTCCTGCTGTGAACACTAGTGCATCTCCAAATGCAGAGTAGCACATTTAGAAGGATGTATTTGACCTGCGCTCTAAACGTCGTGGACTTCGCTGTCCAGCTGTCCAGTTCTGGGGTCTGATATCGATAAGTGCCTGATATTATATCATAATATTTTACACACAAAGAGGGACACGATGTGATTTGTGTCAACGACACTACAGCACACAAACTGCGGTGTGTTTTTAAACCTTTCTAATATCATATTAAAATGTGTCATTTTTGGGGGTACTCCTTCCTGATCTTTTTTTTTTTTCTTTTTTTTATTTACAAGAGCCAAGACTTTACGAGCGGTTATCAGTGTATTTGTATCCCGTTTGACATTGCCTTCAACCATGCTGTACCATGATGTTTTAAAGTATAAAGAGAAATGGAAGCTGATGTGCAATTGTTTTTTTTCCAGAAAACTTTTACATGGTTTATTAAGAAATGTATACAGCCACTTTTTTCCTGTACATATCAAATTTAGAATAAAACGGAAGGCTGTTCCATCCTGTTTACAACCTCTGCCTGTTCTACCTTTTCTTTCCTCGACCCCCCCACGCCCTAGCTTTGAACTGGCATCGAACGAGTCTTTAATGAAGCTGGAGGGACTCATTCTGCTGTCATATGTCAAATGTGTCAGATCTGGCTGCCGATGTCTTCTTCGGAGACTGACTGAGAAGTTGACGGATACAAAAGAGATAATAAACCATGTGAAGCATCATGAACTCCTGTGGGAGAATCGTACGACAGCTGAAACGTAACTGAAAACTAACATTCAGCTTCACTGCAACAACTGTGACCGATCTGTTGAACACACTGAGGTAATCTCCCCCAACACCATTGTGTTTCCTGTTATTAAGTCCAACCTCATTCCCATTGTCCCTCACAGGGGATCTGTTGAGCAGCTCCCTGCTACTGTTTTTGTTCTGAAGGTCAAAGGTGACGTCCTAACCAAACACCATTAATGCTACTTAAGCCCACCGGCTGTATGTGTTTGAAGAAACTGGGATATGAGAACAGAAGGAAAAGAGGTGGAAGCAGAGAAGAAATTCCTTTGCCTCATCCTGTGCTTTTATCCTTCACGGCAGTCTGTTCTTTTCATTGACTTCATAGTGTGTGTGAGATTCAGGGGGAGTTGTACATGCAGAAAATTGTGTCACCGTGCCTTAGTCAGATTCAACCTTCAGAGCGTTTCCTTTAAGGTGCACTGAGGAAACACACACACACACTCACCGGGGTTTGCATTAGTGAAGACATTTGGCACTCGCTAGCGTGGATTTACAGGAACACAGGATGTTTCGACTGTTTCAGTCCTCTTTACTGTACGTTGGTATTCAAATACTGCTGAAATATGGAAAATGCACATAGTGCCTCTTAGGTTTACTCATGTGAGACAGTCTATTTATATGAATGTGTGTAACAAACAGGTGTACCTGTTTTTCATCTCCCAGGGCTCTTAGCACATCTGTAGCTGTCAACGTATTCTCATACAACGGTTCGTACGATATCTTTTTTTTATCTCTTTATATTTCCTGGTTCACGATTACATAAATTACACACAAATTGATTTCATTGGATATACACAAATTACAGGTATACGAACGGGTATGAGATCAGCCTGATGTAATATGCCATGCTGTTTTTTGCCCAAAGGACAGTTACATGGTAGGGTAAATGGAGTTTGACAAGGGCGTCTTTGTTTTAGCACAATACTCCAACACGCAGACATACAATGGTCCCCAGAGGATGTATCCTAATGGCTTTGATGACCCCCTGACTTTAAATCTAGTGCCATAATTAGGTCAACATTTTAATTTGTCCAATACGTTGGTTTATGAACAAATACCTGCTAAACTAAATGACGTTCCCATCAGCCCCAGCTGTACTTTGTGTTTTGTGCTAATCAGCAAATGTTAGCATTCTAACAAGCTAAACTATAAAATGAATTTCCTGCTGGAAATGCATGGGAATGATGACAGCTGAAATTAATTGCAAAGCATCGCTGAAAATATTGAACTGAATTGTAAAACTGGCAGAGTTGAAAGCTGAATTGTGTGACCCAAAAAAATGTAAGAGCTGAAATACATTGCTAGAAAAGCAGGAAGCTAAACTGTAGTAATGTCAAAGGTAGAAGTTTAAATGAATTAACTCGTCAGACCGAAAGTAGTTTTTGGGTGGAATGAACCTTTATAACTGTAAGTCGTTAGACAGAAAGTATTATTTTGCTGGAATAAACTTTTACAATTAGAAGTACTTGGAGAGAAAGTAGTATTTGGGTGGAACAAACCTTTAAAACTATAAGTGCTGCAAAGAAAGTAGTATTTTGTCGAAATTAACCTTTAAAACAATAAGTTGTTAGAAAGAAAGTAGTATTGTGTAATAGTGAAACAAGTTTAATATTTTAAAAATATAAATAGTAGAAACAAGAAAAGTCATAGCACGGATGTCCTTAAAGAGCAGAATATATTGATATTTTAATGGTTTCTGTAGCTGAAAGTATGCAGAAGTAGTTAAAGTACAAAAAACATATGGAAGAAATAGATGAATAAACCTTAGAAGAGCAATACTGGGAATGAATCAGCATTCCCACAACTAAGATGGTGAACATAGTAACATTATACCTGCTAAACATTAACATTGTCATTGTGAGCATGTTAGAATACTGACGTTTTAGCTCAAAGCACTGCCGTGCCGAAGTGTGGCCTCACAGACCTACAGGCAGGGCTGTAGGTCTTGTTGTGTGAGGTAAGGTAATACAAGATTTATTGCACTGTTTCTATTGTTACCAATGACCACATTTTGTTTTCTTTTTCAGTGTAATGATCCATGAAATAATCAGTATGCACCATGTGTTTGGCGCAATTTTCAGAGTCTACATCCAGAAGTTCCTTTATTATTAAGGAGTTGTTTCTGTTGGCTCCATCTACACAACCACAATCTTTCCATTACCTTGCTGAAAACTCGGACCTCTCACCAATAAAAACACTCTGTAACAGGTGATCATCCTCATGTAACCTTAGTCTAGTTCAGTTGTGCCAAAAGCTGCACGCTGAAATCCAGAAACAGCCATGAAAGATGGGAATGACAGCTCTCCAGTGCAAGAATTAACCTCAATTAAATCATGTCTTTATTAACGGGTAAACATCAGGCTAATGTGTTTCGGCATAAAAGCTTTTATTGCAGCATCACGCTCACGACACTTGTCCAGGTTTTTATAATGCCTGTGAAAAATGATAAATAGTCTACATGAGTGTGGGCGCTGCTGTGTGCATTCCAAAATCTTGAACACAATTAAATATGAGCAGTAAAAACTTTAAGAAGCCTATAGGTATGGAGTCCAAAGTGTGCCAATTCAAAGAAGCCAATATAAATTGAAAAGCTATATTTGCATTTAAATGATGCATTAATCATTTGAAGTAAAATTGTGCCGGTTAATAACTTTAATCTCTTATTCTGCCTTTAAAATGATAAAGTAATAATTGAATTTCAATATGTTATTGCAAAACTAATACGTTTGCCTATCAAATTTGATCTCAATTAATTTGTTTTCTGCTTTTCAGTTTCCATTTCGCCTTAATTTAAAGATGTGCACCCTACAAATGCAATTAATTTCAACCCAAAGAGCAGCAGCAGGAGCTCTGATTGGCCAGATGTTATGTTGGTGGGGCCAATCAGAATTTAATGATTGTTTAGCTGTATATATTTACTTTTTTTTGTTTTTGTTTGAGAGCATAATCTAAATGCAAATATAATTAATCAATTCACAGTTGCTTTTTTAAAATTTACCAGCTAATTATTTGATTTGAATTATACTGAAAAAAGTCTTTATTCTTTATGCATTTGTAATGTTGTAGCTCTGTGAAATGAAACTTTTTCTGTAATCTTTTAAGTCTTTTGCTGAGAGCAGTAAACGCCCAGGACCCGATCTCACTAACGACACAGTGACACACATTCAACCGGACCAGCAACATCCGGCTCTCGAGGCCGGTAAACTTTACCTTCTGTGTTATTTCTCATTCTCCTTTAGCAGCGCTGCAACATTTTAATGCGCTCCACATCACCCCTGGAGCAATGTCACGGATCATTTCAACCGCAGCCCTTTCCGTCAACGGAGAACCACAACAAGAGGCTGCTAAACCTTTTATTTTACAGCCACTGCTGCCATCCCCGCACCGTGTCGCCATTAACGAAGCCTATTATTTTGTTTAATGTCACGCTCAACTCGCACAGAGGGGCGGTTTAGCCGTTGAGCTTACCGGGAGGTCGGATAAGCGCCTGTTCTGAGGTGACACCTGTTTCTGCTCACTTAGTGTTTTTTTTTTTCTTCAGTGTTCATGTTGAGGATGGAGAGCTCACGGATGACACCATCCTTCTGGAATTCGGAGAGGAAGCTGGAGAAGTTGCAAAAGCGGGGGAAGACATGGGACCGTAAATCAAGATGGGAGACAAAACTAACTGAGGAAGTTCTCCACATTTAACCTCCTCTACACTTGTCGGACATCTGGAAAGAGTTTGTTTTTTTACTGTGTTATCATGAAAGTTTTGACCTCCGCATGGACTCAACAATGTTGTTGACATGAGTTGGACCTTTGTCCACAAGTCTTTTCTATTACAAATGCACAGATTTAAGACCTCTTCTAAAGTAGCCAGTCACAGTGACTTTTCTAAAATAGTGTTATCTGTATTGGATGTGAGGAATGTGTTATTGCAGTGAGATGAGATCCTTGAGATGAGATGAGTACTTT
This sequence comes from Helicolenus avius, assembly GCA_916700675.1. Lineage (NCBI taxonomy): Eukaryota > Metazoa > Chordata > Actinopteri > Perciformes > Sebastidae > Helicolenus > Helicolenus avius. The sequence goes on along the minus strand of CAKAKQ010009335.1, from coordinate 6,217 downwards.
TGCCTCCTAGAGTTACCCTCCTAAGTTTCCTGGCACTGTTTAATATTTTAAAAAAGGGTTAGTCTAGCAGTTATTTGGTGTTTATATTTAGAATGTTTAATCTGTTTTGTAATATGAAAGGAAGCTCTTATAAATGCCTTGCCTCTCATGGAAAACATTATACACGTTCTCATCCCAACTCGATACATACGGCAGCTTTGTCGCACCCCTTGGCTTCACTTTATTTTTGGCATCAAAACCACTATAGTTAGGTTTAGGAAAAAACTACATGGTTGGGCTTAAAACTACTACGTTTGTAACGGTCACATCACCACAGTCACGTCACGGGCATACTTTCATTGTGTGCTTACTGTTGCTGTGAATGGGTTTACATTGTAGTTAATGGAAAGCCCGGCGCATCTCGTGCTAAAGGGTGCGTTGTGCGTTGACATCCGACGGCCATGGCAAAGCGTCGGTATTTGACGCCCTGGGAATGAGAACAGGCTGACATTATGCAACAGAGATGTATATCTGCAGAGAAAGGGAAGCTATAAGCAGTTGTCATTTCCTGCTTTCAAAGCTTTATCTATTCTATGACATTCCATTGGAGAAGGTATGTTTTATCTTCTTCTGGACATTCAGGCTGGACCATCTGTCTGCTCAGACGTAGGGGGACATTTGGGGCTAATGGTTGCATAAAGCTAAGGTGAGAGGGGAAAGATGGAAATAGATTTTGAAGAGAAACAAAACAAGTGGAGCCACAATAATACAAACAGAACAAAGATGAGAAGTTACCAGGGTGGCCAAGCCCCCAAAAACAATAAATAGAACTATCCTCAACACAGGAAAACTAAATTAGGCCCAAAAGAAACATTACTTTATTATTAACATTATACTAATAAACTCCCTGAATCAGGAAACACAGACCTCCATCGAGCATGTAGCATCACCAGCACAAAAAGAAAAAAAAGAACATCGAAGAAGCCCCAAATCCTACAAGCATTGACTCCGACAGGATTCTGTCCAACTTCCCTCCGTCAAATGCTCCATGAAATGACTCTAACACGCCCTGCTCTCCTCTGCTTAGCCCCACTTAGCCATGAAACCTCCTTCCTGGATTTCATGCCTCCTGTAGCCGGACACTGAGCTGGCTGATGCTGGCAGCTTCCCAAGTTCTTCCTCCATCCAAGAGGATGAGTGGTTCATCGCTGTGGTATCCTGGAGAAACTCCATCCGAATCTGAAAGAAATGACATATACATGAGTCAGATGAAGTTACAACATTACTCCCTTATAGCAGGACACTTTGAAAGTAGTTTATCTCCATTTCTGGTGTGAACAGATCTTTGTTTATCTGCCCAGAGCTAGCAGAGTCAGGGTGTTTTTAATGGCAAATGCACAGCAAAGTCCTTCATGAACTGAGGATAGGTTCTATCAATATTGTTTTGTCAATTATTAATGGAGAATAGCAAAGCAGTCATGAAACTGTTGCAGATCATTACTTTAAAAAAACACAGCTCACAGTGGAAAGTGTGCTGTACACGAGCCAAAGACTGGGTGTTGCTGTGCATCTTACATTTACACATAATGCTGTTGCAGTTTAGGCTTTGTGGAATAAATGACATTGAAACTTTCTGACATTCCTGCACAAAACTGTACAGCTCTTCATTCAAAACAGATACATATATTTATAATATTATTTTCATATTTTTATTGTCATTGTCATGTCTGGTTTTATTTGATACAACACTTTATTTTTGAGAAAAAAATATTTTTTTGCCGCAGAAAGCCAACTAATCTGTCAACGCACTATTAAATTCTCCATTTTCCTCCAAGAATTTTCTTTTTTTTAAATTTGGAAACCTACTGTAGCTAGGGAAACTCAAGACTAACCAACGCTATTGAAGATTGGCAAAATTAGAGGATAAGTGCCGGGCCGTAGACGTACATAGGCTATGACACACAGTTTAGTTCACTGAAATGTTAAAACTTATTTTATTGTTCAGTGTAAAGGCTAGGGATGCACCGATGCAACTTTTTCAGTCCCGATAGCGATAGCTATCGGCCCATTGGTATCGGTGCATCCCTAATATAGGCTACACATAATTGCAATAGTAGAATGTAAGAATCACTTTAGGCCTACAACAATGATTAATGAAAGTTAAAATGTTAAAAATAACCATTATTCATTTCTATTTAATTTTTTGTCAAAGCCACAGGGAGCCACTGGAGAGGAGCTAATGAGCTGCATGTGGCTCTGGAGCCGCAGGTTGAAGACCCCTGCACTAGACTGGAACAGCCTACCTCAGGACCTCAGACCTCAAGTTAGCAAGCTCTGTTGCCAATTTTACATCTCTTTTAAAAACCCATTTTTATAAAAAAAGCTTCTTTATTGTAACTCCATAAGGCAACAGTTTGGTGCACCTTTTCCCACACCTTCTATTGTCCTCTTTTGGCGTATGTATTGATACAGTACCACTGGTTACAGGTTTTAGTTTTTCTCATTATTTGGTCTTTATGTTTTGTTCTTTTATTGTTGTTTTTATTTTGTCTGTATTTCATTGTATCTGTGCAAGCACTTTGTAACTATGTTTAGAAAAGGTGCTATACAAATAAAGATTATTCTTATTATATAATGTATTATATCTCCAGCTATGCAATACTTTGAACAGTGCAATAATTCAGCTGTGCAATAATCTGGTTTACTCCAGCATTAACACTGCATGTATTTATACAGAACATTTAAACTTATATTCTTATTCTACACTATTCTTGCATTTTTATAAATGCATGCATTTATATTATTTGCATAGATCCTATTTCTCAGCATTATTATTTGCACTGTCGTTATATATTTGTCTTATTTAAATTTTCTCATGATTTCTCTATTTTTATATATTTATATTTATATTTTAGAACGGGAGCAAAACGTAACTCAATTGCCCCCGGGGATCAGTAAAGTATTTCTGATTCTGATATTTATTTCCTTGCCGGAGAGAGGGAAGTTCGTCCCGAAGTGGCCGTTGTATTGATGATACCCTCCCCCTTAAAGAGGGGTGCTTCACTGAGCTGTGAGTGTGACTACAAATGGGAGGGTGGAGGGGCCGGATTGGAATTGGGCCGATCATCTTCGACCTGTTTTCCCAACCATTCAATTAAGAGTGGCAGTGTAATTTCATGTTTGTTAGGGAAACTGGACTTAACATTGACAAAATAAACATTTCGTCAAACCTACTGAGATTGTAACGTCTGTAAAGGTTCTCTGTGTTCCAGTTTGAACGCTCAACTCTATGAACAGTTAAATGCAGCTCATGTGTACCGTGTGCTGCAATTGCTAAAGACTTGACGTTTAATGATTCCCAAATGCATCTGGCATTACATTTTGTAGTTAATGATGTTGTTGGTTCAGGCTTTGTGGAATGGATGATATTGCAACTTTGCAATTACTACACCTGAATGATGATCACCTGAATTTCACTCAATCATTTTAATCGCTGAGAATAAGAAATTAATAGTTATGTGTGTTGGAGGCAATGGTGCGGAGAAAATGTTAAAGCTTTCCAGTACCTCGTGGCTGAAGGATACACAGTACATCCAGCTGTTTATATGTAAATTTAGGTTGTATTTGCACGACCTATTTGGCCTCTTGTAGGAGAATTCTCTTTACATTTTCATATTGCCAGAGTGCATGCTGATATTAGAGTGGAAAATATACTTTGCTG
>CAKAKQ010009321.1:0-14154 GCA_916700675.1 Helicolenus avius | reverse complement strand
ACACTAAATACCAACACAACGCTCATAACATCCAGTCCATCAAACACAAACAGAAGTTTAATTTCGCTCTTGTTAAAATCACTGTGTGCTGATGCTTGCAGTTTTGTGAAGATGTCATTAAGTTCCTTCTTTGTGATGTCTTTGGTTTCCCGGATACACGTGTGGATTAGCTCTGCCAAAAGAAACTTTTCTCCCTTCAGTAAATTCAGTTTTCGGAAAGTGAAGGGAAATATGAGGTGCACATCTTGATTTGTTCTTCCCTCGGTCCAGTCCAACAAGAACTTTTGCACAAGGACTGTTTTGCCGATTCCTGCAATTCCAGTCGTCAGCACGGTTCTTATGGGTTTGTGGTTTCCGGTAGCGCTTTTGAATATGTTACTTGGTTCAATTGGAATCTCTGTCTCTGCAACCCTCCCTTGTATTTCGAGCTGCCGGATCTCATGCTGTTGATTGATGTGTATATCCCCCCCGGCTGTGATGTACAGCTCTGTGTAGATACTATCCAGACGCTGCTTGTCCTTCGTCTCTGTCATGCCCTCTTGAACACACATAACCTCACTCTGGAGGTAATCTTGGAGTTTGCGTTGGTACATTTCGATCTGTTCTGTGGGGGAAAAAAAGGGGGAATAAAACCGTCACTACAGAAACTCTTAAGTTCTACCAAAAATCGATAGCACCTAAAATTAAACAAGGAGAACGATCCAGAAACATTTCTAAAAGGAGTCGAGCTTTACCTTTCGGTTGACTGCTGTCGGTGGAAAGGTGAGGAAGAGGAGAAGCCTGTGGTGGAATGGCGGAAGCTCCTGTGTCCTCTGGAGTCTCCAAATTATCCCCTAAACATGGACACATGGGACATAGAAGAGATGATTTGTATGAAAATTGCATTTTTTGTTTTCCAATGTACTATCTTGTATTGTTTTAAGCTGGTTGCAAGACGGACCGTCATGTTGCCCGCTCCTCATTTGCATAAAATTGAGGTCTAGGCTACTATATGTAAATCACAGGCGTCTGTCGCGACTCGCCGCCTCTGGAAACTCCCAAGAAACTTTTCAAATAAGCCTTGGCGATCCAAAATAAAGACAGATTGAGTAACTGCACAGCTTATTTCTCGCATTAAATGTTTTCAGAAACACGTTTTGGTGAACTATGTTCGTGAAATAAGAGAAGTTTCCAAACGAGCCGCCCTGTTGGTTCTGGTTTGAAAGCTGGAAGCAGTAGCCCACAAATGAAAGTGTTCGTCCAATCAGGTGCTTTGTGTCTAGTGGCAGCCCATCAAGTGTCCTATGCTGGGAAACGAGGCGATCCCTCGACGACAATCTGATGCTGCTATAACGTTAATGTATGACTGTATTACTGGTCTTGTCTATAGCTTGGAGCCATAAAGCCCCTCAATTAGATCTTTTTTAGGACATGGCAGGGGAACAGATCAGAGGTCAGTGTTTTGGGATTTATTGTTGATGCAACCAACTTCACGGCAACTCTTCGGCATAGCGTTATTACTACTAGCGGTTTGTTTTAAGTAGAAGTTTGGAGACATGTTTCAACATTTTCTGTTTACTATGTTACCGTCTATGAGGGACACGGGATTGGTTTCCCCCAAAAGGGGGCATGGTCATGAGAGCCTACTCTGGATGACGTATAGCCGGTCTGGTGTATGTTAACTTTTATTGAATTACCTGTCTTTCCGTAGCTTACCTTTTAGTTCTGAGCTTCTCTTTGACAAATCCTGCACCAGATCATTCCTGCCTATCTTCCCTAATATCTTCACGGCCACTTCGACAGCATGTTGGTTGTACTTCTGCACCATCACATTCACCGTGTCTTGCCTGTCTGCGTCCTCTAGCAAGCATTTGGGGATTGGGGAGAAGCCATCGTGGGCATCAAGCAGGTAAAACTGGAAAGATTTTAGCTCCGTTTTTAACAAATCTTCCAGTGTTTCCAAAAGTAGCTCTTTAACCGTCACCATCTCTGCTCCCTGATAAGATCAGACAAAATGATTAACTCTCAAAGACATTAATGCAATTTCCTCAATGGGTTGATTACAGATTAATCTCTAAACGTCAGGTAGAGTTAGCCCCATTTGTAGCCATAGGTGGTCCAAAAAACGTACAAATGCTAGCGTTAGCCTCTGTTTCCATCCAGAATGTAAAGGTTGGGCCTGCTATTTGACTAGGTACGGAGGATATACTGTAAATTTACAGAATTTTCTTTTTCAGGATTAACAGAAGTGTACTGGATTTTTTCTTAACATGTAATCCCAATATCTTTGTGTCATAATCATATAAAGTATAGTACAATATAAATCACATTACTTTTGAAAATATTAATTCAACATGTCTCCTCCTGATGTGATTTCCCTGTAGTGTAAAAAACCCAACTGAGTAGTGGACTTTTGTGCAGGAGGTTTAAAGGTACAAGGCTCACCTGTGGTGCTGATAAGTGTTTGATTAATATTTAAAACATAGACTGACTGTATGCCAGGAGTTATGTCATTAACTGACGTCAATAGGGAATAACCAAACCATAACTGTTAAAATCCCCTGATGTCACCAGTGTTTACCTGTGTGATGTGGGCTGTGTGGGAGTTGGTGTGTCACTAGGTGTGTTTAGGTGGGTTGGTATATCCCCAGTTCATCCCAACAGGAACTTCAACCTTTTGGGAAAAATGCCAAAAAAACAACAACTTAAACTAAATTGTAATTGAAAAACTGGAAAATGTAGTCTAGCTGCCAAGTAAAACATGAACATAAAATACACAAAATATACTGAAATACATCAAAAAGTTTGATTTGAACAAGTAACAAACGTTTTCCCACATACTGTAGAGTGATAGCGTATAATTAAACCTACCATACAACCAGTCACCAGTGAATAAAACGAAATAACACCCATCAATCGTTTACTATATTAAAGACTCTTCAGCTGGTCTGAGCATTTTACAGTTTGATGACGTGACTCAAAATTATAGTGATCCACTGCAGCAATAATTACAGTAATTATATTGTAAAACACAAGTTAATTACTGTCCGTTACTGGCAGTGATGCAGTTGTTGCTATGGTAACTTACAGTTTGATACGCAGACATTGATTCAACTGTTGATTGGAGGTACGTTGAGTTATTTCTATATAAGATATTAATAAACATCCACCAGAAACGTGAAACATAGTTAGTATACTCTATCTTGGTACCATTGTCCTCAAATGGCTCCAATCTGAACTCATTTCACATCAGCAAAACATTCAAAAATGCTTTTGGCACATTTTTGTTTTCGGGAAATTACATTTGAATACTTTTAGTTTTATACATTTCTGGGAGAAACTTAATGCTGCCCACATTACATTTGTAACACTTTATAATAACCATCATCTATAAATGACAAATTGATAGTTAATTAAACGTAGTAATTATTTTACTGTTAACAAACAACGAAATGATAATTAATAATGTTTAAAAATGTTTAGTAATGCTATAATTTGTTATTTGAACAGTTCATTGTTGCACACATTATAACATTTTATATACTATATATAATTATTTATTAACTTTACATCCAAATGTATCAAATATTTAGGCTGAATTTTGGGGAAATGATGCACAACACGTCGAGAATATTTCCATTTGACGGAAAAGTGCAGCCATAAAAGATGAGTTTAACAACCTTAAAGGTACTTTAAAAAGAAAATGTATGATATGTATTTTGGCCTATGGAGATTAAGGGGTTAAAGCGTGTTAGACAGTTAACCATTAACATTGTGTTGCTATGGTTATTATCAGTTCATCATTACTTTCTGTTGAGCTTTTTATTTGATAAGAAGGGCAAATGAGCATGATATCTTTATTTATAATCTTATTTTGGTCATTGGTTGTGATTTGTAGTTAGCATCATGAGGCCACTATAGAAAATATACTGTTTCCAAATAACTTAAAGTCCCACACGGCGGATAAACTGTTGGTTTCAGTCGCCACAATACATTTTAACACCTACCAGCCAATCAGAAACCAGGATTTTCTGTGGCGATGATATTAATTAACGTAAACACTCACAAACTAACACAGAAAAGTGTTGCCAAAGTGCCAAAATAGTTTGTTCAACGATGGATACAAATACATAAAAAAATAATCATAATGAACAGACAATGTTAAGAGACTCAAAGAAAGAAGAAAGAATTCACTTACTCGAGTTATTCCCAAGAATTTATGTCATCCCAGCAGGTATGTCCTGACAAAAGAGTATTCAAAAGGAAGACTTTGTTCAAATCAATCTGTTTAAAATGAAGGTTACATTCTTGATTTACTGTCCAGTACGAGAAACAACTTCTTCCTCCTCTTACTTCTCTGATAACTATGAGAGTCTCAGCAGGGTTTTACTGTACGTCTATAAAGCTGTGAGACAAAGTCAAAGTCCCCGGAACTTTAACAATACTTCCAGTAATCTGTCAGGGGAATACTGCTTTCAACCAGAACAACATGACGTCAACGTCCTGGTGGGAAATTTCTGTATATGCTAATTTATACTTCCACTTTGCTACCTTTCAGAGGGAAATATTGTACTTTTTACGTCACTGCATTAATCTGACAGCTTTAGTTACTTTACAAAGCAAGGGTTTTGCACACAAAACATATAAAGAACATATAAAATATGATGTGTTGTTATAAATTAAAGTCCCAAACATTTTATACAAGTACAGCTGAAGTCGATTAGTTCATTTGACAGAAGATTAATTGGCAAATATTTTGATGGTTGAAGTCATTTCTCATGTAAAAACATATGATTGTTCCAGATTTAATAATGTTAATGCATTAGTAATAATCAGAATAACGCTAATGTATTAGTAATAATGTTAATAATGTTGATGTATTCATAATAATGTTAATAATGTTAACGTATAAGTAATGTTAATAGTGTTAATGTATTAGTAATACTTTTAATAATGGTATTGTATTAGTAATAGTGTTAACAATGTTAACTTATTAGTAATAGTGTTACTAATGCTGATGTATTAGTAATAATGTTAATAATGTAATGTATTAGTAATACTTTTAATAATGGTATTGTATTAGTAATGTTAACAATGTTAACTTATTAGTAATAGTGTTACTAATGCTAATGTATTAGTAATAATATTAATAATGTTAATGTATTAGTAATACTTTTAATAATGGTATTGTATTAGTAATAGTGTTAACAATGTTAACTTATTAGTAATAGTGTTACTAATGCTAATGTATTAGTAATAATATTAATAATGTTAATGTATTAGTAATGTTAATAGTGTTAATGTATTAGTAATATTGTTAACAATGTTAACAAATTAGTAATAGTGTTACTAATGTTAATGTATTAATAATGATGTTAATAATGCTAATGTATTAGCAATAATGTTAGTAAAGGTAATGTATTAGAAATTATCTTAATAATGTTAAAGTAGTAGTAATAATGTTAATAGTGTTAATATAGTAGTAATAATGTTAATGTATTAGTAATAATTAGTAACTGAACCTGTCAGACAAACATCGTACAAAGTACAATATTTACCTCTGAGATGTAGTGGGATATAAGTATAAAGTAGCATAACATGGAAATACTCAAGTAAATTACAAGTACCTCGAAGTTGTTCTTGAGCAAACGTACACACATATTTGAAAACGAAGGCACATAAACAGAAAACAAGACTATCGCTCCCAATAAGCAACATATTAATTGGACTGAATATTAACAGAGCCATGCCAGTAGTGGAGCTAGTGGGTTCGTCCTCTGGGGACCATCAATGTGATCAGTACGTTCCATGTAACCAATTGTTGTTGAGTTATCCTCCGTATTCTATTAATCTCCAGTAGCAAAAATGATGAATATGCTTCTCTATATAGACATGACAGAGGTTTACACCACACAGTTTAATTACTGACATCCCTTTACAAAACAAACTGTGAGCTCATTTGAAAAACAGAAGACTTGACTGTTTTCAGTCGACAACACAGAGCGGAGGGCAGAAAAAGATGCGAGCAGACTGAAACTGCTGGCAGCTGCAGAAACGCCACTCACCATCAGAGGAGGGAGATTGTGTAAATCTGCTTAAAACAGACTTTGGCTTCATGCAACATTAATGTGAGGAGCTGCTGACTACTGACAATACAGAGCTGTCGAGATGTCTGACTGACGGAGCATGACAGCCGTGGCGGAGTCGCTCTTGTGGTTAACTTTACTGCTGTAGTATCTGCAGAGGTGGGCATTATATTAATATGAATTATTACAGCATTATCTCAGTATTAATGTTAGTACAGTTTGATTACTAGTAAAAGGAAGACTTTTCAAGTGATTTCACTGTCACATGCATATTTCCAATTTTGAAATATTATGGAATGGCGTTATGTAATTAGGGAACAAAAAAAACACTGTTAGCTCTGTCAGCACTGTTGCTGTTGTTTGCACTGTTAGCGCTGCTTGCTGCTTTTCACCAGCTCAGCTCTCGCCATATTGAGAGCCGCGTGGAGGCACCTTTAATGATAGGTTACATGTTTTGGGTTAGTATGGTTGAAATCATCGCAGCGTGCATCCTTACAAAACGACAGCTGAAAGTCTGCACAGGCTGGATGGATTATGGTAATGTGTCAGAGGCCAGGTGCATGATGGGAATGGAGATGAGTGTGTCAGGGATTCAAGGCAGATTATGGAAATATGGCGTGGATTTCAGGTTTCCGCCAAAGCTCAGAGTCTCTTATCTAAACAGATTAACTTCCTGTGGCAGTCTATCCTTCTCTCAACCTGTCTCTGTTTTCTTCTTCTTCCTGTTTGTCTTCAAAGGTCAGCTCAACATAATGTGAATTTATCCTTCTCCTTTGCCAACTCAACAAATGTGAAGTATCGGCCTTCTCCAACCCAAACCTGCCTTGTCTAATGGAAAATGCCAACTCTGCAAACGCCTCTCTGCACGCACACACCAGATTATGGACCTAAGGTAGTAACAGATAATTTCAGGATGTGATCAGTGTTTTTGCATGATGAAATATTTGTTGAGTTTTTGCAAAGAAAGAAAATACTTAATTCCTTTTCGGTGGACATGGCAGCTCTCATTCCGATTAGACTGTTGTCAGGCTATTAATTAGGCATTATCATTCGCTATAGATGTGGGTCAATAGGGGCCTACTACACCTACTAGTAGGTTTTATCTTCTATTCACATGGTAGATCACCAAAGAAGGTAAAAAAAGAACAGGATAGTGACCTCTAGTGACCTTAGTAATTATAACAGGAGCAGAAGCAGAAGTCAACACAATGTTTGTCCCTAAACTTAACCAAGTGTTTTTTTGCCTAAACCTAAAGAAGTCGAAGTTTTATTGCCTAAACTTAAATAAGTTGTAGTTTTATTGCCTAAACCTAAATAAGTTGTACTTTTATTGCCTAAACCTAACTGGGTTTTTTTTGCCTAAACCTAAAGAAGATGTAGTTTTGTTGCCTAAACTTAAAGAAGTTGTAGTTTTATTGCCTAAACCTAAAGAAGTTGTAGTTTTATTGCCTAAACCTAAAGAAGTTGTAGTTTTGTTGCTTAAACCTAAAGAAGTTGTAGTTTTTTTGCCTAAACCTAAAGAAGATGTAGTTTTGTTGCCTAAACTTAAAGAAGTTGCAGTTTTATTGCCTAAACCTAAAGAAGTTGTAGTTTTGTTGCTTAAACCTAAAGAAGTTGTAGTTTTATTGCCTAAACCTAAAGAAGTTGTAGTTTTATTGCCTAAACTTAAAGAAGTTGTATTTGTATTGCCTGGACCTAACTGTTTTTTATTGCCTAAACCTAAAGAAGTTGTAGTTTTGCTGCCTCTACCTCCTCCTCAAGGAGGCCTAATAGGCCCTCTACCACCCCCTCAAGGACCACTGGACCATCTCAAAGTCCAACTGAGACAGATAATCTCCACATATTCCACGTGTCTGTCTTGTCTTGGATTTAAATTTTAAAGCAACTCTCATTCTTTGTTTTCAGGTAAATTGAAGCTCTTTTTTTCAGTAGTCTTTGGTTTCAGAGAAAATGGATGAATCGCGATCACCGTGTTTCACTAAATGAGGTTTCAATTACTCAGAGACAGACGAGTGCATCAGTGATGTTGTACCTGTCGCTCATCCCTACGGCTTCATTAACTTCCTGTTTCTGAACCTCGCCTCTCATCTCCTTGACCGTGTCTGTTTTAAATGAGCTGTCAATCAGCCAGCCGGGCCTCCCGAGCCACAATTACTCCGACATTATTACCTCAACGTACAACACAAAGGATTAAAAACTGTTCCAGTGCTGTCGGTTCACTTTCATGCAAGTTTAAGCTGAAAAGCGGAAAAATACAACTGAGACTAACAATGGAAGAGATGCTTGAATATTAATTTCAACTTTTGATTCAACTGAAAGAAAAGAAAGAGATATTAAACTTTACTGTTCCTTCTTTTATCACATCATATTTTTACTAAAGTAGACTCTTCAATTGCCCATACAACCTCTTCAAGGACCCCTATAACCTCTTCATTGACCACTAAAACCCCCTCAAGGACCCTTACAACCTCTTCATTGACTCCAATGATCCATACAATCTCTTCAAGGACCCCTACAACCTTTTCAATGACCACTACATCCTCCTCAAGGACCACTACAACCCCCTCAATGACCCCTACAACGTCTGCAATGGTCCTACAACCTCCTCAAGGACCCTTACAACCTCTTCATTGACTCCAATGATCCATACAATCTCTTCAAGGACCCCTACTCCCTCTTCAGTGACCACTACAACCGCCTCAAGGACCCCTACAACCTCTTCAGTGACAGCTACAACCTCCTCAAGGACCCCTACAACTTCTTCAATGGTCCCTACAACCTCTTCAAGGGCTGCTGCAACCTCTTCAAGCATCATTACAACCTCTTCGTTGACTCCAATGACCCCTGCAACCTCTCCCAGGATGTCTACAACCTTCCCCAGGGACCCCTACAACCTCTTCAATGACCCCTACAATATCGTCAAGGACACCTACAACCCCTTCAAGGTCCCGACATCCTCCTCAAGGACCCCTACAACCTCCTCAAGGGGTGCTGCAACCTCTCCAAGCATCCCTATAATCTCTTCAGTGACCACTACAACCTCCACAAGGACCTTTACAATCTCTTCATTGAGTCCAATGATACATACAATCTCTTTAAGGACCTCTACAACCTCTTCAGTGACCCCTACAACCTCCTCGAGGGTGCTACAACCTCTTCAAGCACCCTTACAACCTCTTCATTGACTCCATCCTTGTAGTTTGTAGCTGTAGCCAGCAGATGACGCCAAATCACCATAAAACAAACCTGGAGTCACTGATGCCTCCTGTCTGCTTTTCTTTTGTGAATGACACTGCTGTCAGAGTGAGACCTCTTCCATCTCACTCTTTTCTTTTCTCTTCAAAATGGTTGCCAATTAATTTTCTGTCAATTGACGTATTGATTACCGGACTAATCGCTTCCCAAGGTTCAATTTACAACTCAAGATAAGGTTATTTGACCGATATAAATTCAATATATGTATATATAGATATATATATTATGTACATACATACATAAATCATAACAGGAATACACAATCCTTTTTAAATTATTCTGATGGAGTACATTTTTGCCACAGCTGCCACTTGGAGGCGCCAAAGTACAATTTTTCCTACACCATCCTCAATGACTCTAACATCCTCCACGACTCCTATAACCTCATCAAGGATCATACAACTTCCTCAAGAAACCTATACCTCTTTGATGACCAATACAACCTCTTGAAGGCCCTTACAACCCCCTCAAAGACCCCTGCATCCTCCCCAATGACTCCTACATTCTCCTCAAGGTCCTCTACAACATCTTCAAGGACCCTACAACCTCTTCAATGATTCCTACAACATCCTAAAAGACTTAAACTTCCTCCAGGACTCCTAAAATCTCTTCAAGGCCCCACTACAACTTCCTCTAAGCCCCCTAACTATTTTCATAATATTATGACTTTTTTTCTCATAAACCTATGACCTTATTCTCATCATAATACGACCTTATTCTCATAATATTATGACTTTTTTCTCATAAACTTCTGACTTTATTCTCATTATATTACAACTTTTTTCCTCGTAACCTTCTGACTTTATTCTCATAATATTTCAACTTTTTTCCTCGTAACCTTCTGACTTTATTCTCACAATACAACCTTTTTCTCGTAAACTTTATTCTCATAATATTACAACTTTTTTTCTCGTAAAATTCTGACTTTATTTTCATATTACAACTTTATTCTCGAAATCTCATATTTATTTATTTTGCTTTGATGTGATGCCCTTAATCTCCATCGTAAATTACAAAATGCTGAAAGGTTATTATGGAACCTTTAGCCCAATGATGCCAAAAAAAAATATTCTGCAGCTTTAATCACATTTACTATTAATTAAAAATACAATGTTTTATGTTTCTGTCACTTTAGACACAGTTAATGAACGTTTTGTTGCTCACTCTGTTAAACTGAATGAATCATCAGTCTGTTTCATTCATAAACCTGTTGAATCAACACACACACGCACACACACACATACACACACATACACACACACACACACACACACACAGGGAGACTCCTCTAAGCTCCGCCCCTCCCAGAGGAGACCGGCAGACCCGCTGGTGAATAAGTAACATTCATTGAGAGCAGCAGACAGATACAGACGCGTCTGTTGACTCTGTTGACTCTGTGAACCTCTGGTAACTCCTGCAGGAGCAGCAGTCCCTGCATGTGTTTGAGTCACATCCGGACCAGAGAACCGACCGGTGGCAGCAGCCAGGTAAGACTGTGACCGGCGATACTGATCTATTGATATCTCATTATCGATCAGCAATAAGCATTAATCTACTGCTTCAGGAACATTCCAACAGTGTTCACATACTGTAGGATCCACTCAGTTTCTAAAGTACTGCACTCAAGTACAGATCTGAGGTACTTCACTTGAGTGTTTTGCATTTTATAGTACTTTGCACTTCTACTCCTAATACATCTCAGAAGGAAGATATTTTTACTCCATTTATCTGACAGTTTTACTAGGTACTTTAAGATTTTACGATTTTTAATATGACTTTATTCTAGAAATATTATGACTTTATTGTAGAGATATTATTACATTATTCTTTAAATATTTTTTTTTTCTAGAAATGTCATAATTACGACTTTATTCTTGACATATTATGACTTTATTATAGAAATATTATTACATTATTCCTGAAATATTATGGCTTTATTCTTGAAATATTATGTTTTTATTCTAGAAATATTACAACTTTATTCTTGAAATATTATGAGTTTATTCTAGAAATATTATGATTTAACCCTAGAAAAATTACAACTTTATTCTTGAAATATTATGACTTTATTCTAGAAATATGATTTTATTCTAGAAATATTATGACTTTATTCTAGAAATATTATGACTTTATTAAAGAACTATTATGATTTTATTCTAGAAATATTATGACTTTATTATGGAAATATGACTATTCTTGATATAGAAATATTGTGACTTTATTATAGAAATATGACTTTATTCTTTAAATATTATGACTTTATTCTTTAAATATTATTACTTTATTATAGAAATATTATGACATTATTTGTGAAATATTATGATTTTAGTAAAATATACAGTAAACTAAATCAACAAAAACAGATAGTAGAAACAAAAGTACCCAAAAAGCCCCAGCTGAGTTCATGAAAACTGATCCACAGACGGACATTTGCAGACGGTGACAGTAACCTGTTGTAAACTGTTGTTTGCTCAGTTTGACAGCATTCCTGAAGGGATCTGCAGACACTACAAACAGTACTTAACATATTTAAAAACAAAAACATATTTACACAGTTTAGATTCCTGAAAAGAAAACTTGAAAGGCTGCAGGACAGAGAGCATGAGTATAACGGTTCAGTTACTGTCAATCACATTTTAAATAAAAAATTTGCTCCAGTTTCACATCCATATCTAAAATTCATCAGTTTCTTCCAGCTGACAGGTTTCATTTGAATGTCACCCACGACTTCTTCTTTCTATGCAGTTCCTCATTGCTGTGTGGAGGTTTTGTTGCCTGTCACCTGTTTACCTGTAAGCTATTTATTCAATCATTGACCTGTCCTTCGTGACTCTGAATGTAAGCAGAACATCTTTTTACAGGTCAACTTTGGACCTGATATCTGGCGTTTCACAATGAGTCATGCTTCTGGCAATCTGCTCCTCATAAACTGTTATTGAATGAGACCCAGAACAAACAATGATAGAGATAACAAACAGGTTAATCAAATATTCTGCTGTTGTGTTGTTTGAAACCTTTTGACTTTCTCTTCCCACACAGGGCACACTGCAGTGATGTCATCGCTCCTCCTCTTCCTCCTGCCCTTCCTCGTCCTCACCCCGGCCTCCATGTTGGAGTTTCGTTACCACAACAACGGTGAGATCGAGCAGTACCTCCTTCAGATCAACGCCTCCAACCCCGACATCACACACCTGTACAGCATCGGCCAGTCTGTCAGAGGTAACAGCACTGTCTGTCTCTGTCTACAAGAAAAGATCTCATAATTATGATTTTTAATCTCATAGTTAAGAGAAAACATCTCATAATTATGATCTTTAATCTCATTGTTATGAGATAAGATCTCAAATTTATGACTTTGTATCTCGTAATTATGACTTTTAATCTCATAGTTATGAGAAAACATCTCATAATTGTGAATTTTTTCTCATAATTACCAGAAAAGATCTCAAAATTATGACTTTTTGTCTCATTATTGTAAGAGGAGATCTCATTATTATGACCTTTTATCTCATAATTAAAAGAAATCTCAAAATTATGACTTTTTATTTCATAATTATAAAAAGAGATCTCATAATTCTGACTTTATCTCTTCTATCTGACTCTGTGTGTGTCTGTTGGTGTTTGTGTGACCAAACAACGGGACTGTAGACGGTGGTTGATTTAATCTGGGGATGCCTTAATCTTGCTAATCACTCACACAAACAGCTAATCTGTGTTAATCCAGGACACCACCTGGCCTGCGTCCAGCCTGTGTGTGTGCAAAATGATGACTTTGTATCTCTTCATAACAAGAAAATATCTCTAAATTATGACTTTTTATCTCTTAATAACAAGAAAAGACCTCAGGGGTACTGAAACGTTGTGGCTTGCAGAGCTTCATTCATTCATCTGCAATGGTTACAGTAGTTGTGTTTATATGGAAACTTTTACTCACTAAAAAAACGCCATCAGAGGAGCCTTTAAACTTTCATAATCTGATGAATCGGGTGCCAGGTTAAAAGTTGATTCACTACTACGCTGCAAAATTAGCATTCTTACATGTTTTAAGGTTAGATTTGTGCTTGTGCTGCCTTTTAAATCTAATGTGTGTGGTTGTATTTTCAATTTAAGAAGTGGTTTAAGTTTGGGAGAATGCTGACAATAATCCCTTTTCAAACAATGGTTAATGATTCCATGTTTTCAGCTGAGAACAGGCATGAATACCACATTGGTGCTTCTGTCTTTCTTTAAAAACAAATACCTGGCAACTTTTGAACAATCATTTAACAACACTTCTAACCATCTAAATGAAGAAATATTCAGTCCACTGCATGATAACAAAACGATTTTCAACCTTTTCCCCAAATAAATAAATAAATAAAAATGTCATTAAATGTAGCAAAAATAATATTAGAAATAAATTTAGCGTTTAATTAATTGATAAAATGTGAAAAATATAAATTGATATTTCTGTTTTAATAATTCCCTTACTTATTTACTCTTCTGTTTATTTTTCCCTTATATTTATTTATGCATTTATTTTTATTAATTTATTTTAATACATTTTTCGCATTTGTTTTATTTATTTTTTCATTTATTTTAATTTGTTTTTGCCTTTATTTTTTATTTATTTTTGTATTCTTTTATTTATGCATTTCTATCTCATGATACAAATGAGGGGTCTAGACTATACCCAGCTCCAGTCTTGTATTCAGTATTACTCATCATTTCTCCAGTAGATTCACTTAGAATCACAACATGTAACTCGTATAAATGTAAAAACTCTCTGGTTTACTCTCTTTGTCACTCAGGTCAGCAGTTGTGGGCGTTGGCTCTGGGTCTCAGTCCTCGCCGT
>CAKAKQ010009314.1:4782-19328 GCA_916700675.1 Helicolenus avius | reverse complement strand
CCTCTGATCTGGAGCTTTTGTCGGGGAGCTTCAAACACTGCCGGGCAGCGGAAAATCAGGGCTAAAGTCGTGTAGTGTGAACTAAGCATTACAGAATCATATTTGATCAGTTATGTCTAGTTTGACCAGAGTTTATGAGCTTCAACAGCAGTGATTAACAGCTGCTTCAGAGACTCCTCAGCTCTGATTGGCTGTTTGCTCAAAGTCACGAACTTCAACTGTAATAGACAAAAGCTGCTGTAGCAGAGTTACAGTTTTCAACCTTTCAGCAAACATTCCCATACAGTTCTGTAATAATAAATGTCTCGGGGGGGGGGGAACCGCTGAGCACCATCACACAACTCACCTCCCAACTAATCTGACAGCTGACCTTATAGCGACTCCAACCAACTCTAATTCACCTTTGAATACAAAACTCTTTCGGACAGCACGGCAGATGGAAACGGAGGCTTTGTTTGCTACGGCTGCAGAAAAATGTGCTTGTACCCGACAAATCAGATAATCACAGGAAAAAAAAAACAGGAAGTCCACGCAGCCAGCTGTGTTTAGATATGAACCAGGTGATGAAGAAAAACTGTTTTAAGTGACGAGCTAAATTCAATTAGGCTGTTTGCTTCCCGCTCAGCCTGGGTGTCAGACACCTGCAGAAATTGCAGCTGTAATGGTAGACATTTAATGAATATGCAGCTAACATCAACGTGCCCTGCAGCAGAGTACAGACTCAAAAGCTCTGCCTTCACAGAGGAAAACAAAAAAAAACAAAGCCACGTCTATCTATGAGTTGAAGACAACAGCTTTCATGAACACATATAGAATAATTTGAGCGCATACTGGAGTGATACAGTGCCATTAGAGCAGTCTTCAGGGTGCCATTCTTAAAAACAATTACCCGCAATAGGGCCCTGGGGTACAGACGTTCTAATTGGAAAGAGTCTAACTTACAATACAGACGTGGAGATAACAGTCTTATTTTCCCGTTTACACCCCCATCTTCTCCGTTAGGAAATGAGGAGTGAACCGTTCCAAACACCAGCTACTCTACTGTAATGAACATCGCGACGAACCTGTCAGTGTTTATCGGCAATTCCTTTAGATTTAACCCTGTGAACAAGGTTTATGTGCAGCATGCATAAACATTAATCTGTGTTCATTACACCACATTTAGCATTAAGAAATGTACACTGCAGCTTCAAATATCTAATTCCTGACTTAACCCTCGCATGTGAAAAATAAACATTTATGTATGACTTGTATTTTAATGCACACCAACAGTTAAATCCTATATAATTCAGAGAAGGGAATTTCATGCCACAGCGAAGCTACCACGGAGAACAATTGAGAAAAAAGAACTTGATTGACACTTGGGAAAACCCTTTTAGTCAAAACTCCGAGACGCACGCCGTAACGGAAATGTGTTCAAACAAAAACAATGTCCCGTTGTGTTTTTTGACATGAATCTCAGCGGCAGTCTGGAACTGAGAGTCTGAAGAAATGTGTGGCGGAGACGTAAATACAGGGATGAAGATTTGGTTTCAGAAGAGGAGGGACACGATTAAGTCGGCAGAAGCACTTTTGAACTTTCTGTTTTGAACTTTCTGTTTTGAAGTATTACATAAAGAAAGAAACTCTTTGCTTGCAATTAAATTATGAAATTGGTGTATCAATTACAAAAGCATACATAGTAAATATATTAGTTAGAGCTGCAATGATTAATTGTCAACTATGTTGATAATCGGTAAATCGGTTTGAGTCATTTTTTAAGAAACAAAAAGTCAAATTTCTTTGATTCCAGCTTCTTAAATGTGAATATTTTCTGGTTTCTTTACTCCTCTGTGACAGGAAACTGAATATCTTTGAGTTGTAGACAAAATAAGACATTTGAGGACAATTTCCACCATTTCATAGACCAAACAACTAAATCGATTAATCAAGAAAATACTCAGCAGATTAATCGCAAATGAAAATAATCATTAGTTGCGGCTCTAATATTGTGATTCAATCTGACAATAAGACATGTATGTAAATTACTGTATTATTAATGCACCGACACTACTTATAATCCCATTTGTCTTTCTTGATACAAGATTACTTATGATAATAATATTCAATTCAATTTTTTTTCAATTTCAATCAATTCAATTTTTTATTATTCTATTTTATTTAACATCTTTATATATTCTTTTGTTTTATACTGTTTACTTGCACCAACATCACCAAAGCAAATTCCTCGTGTAAATCTCTTACACCTGGCAATAAACACGATTCTGATTCTGATTCTGAATATTGTGTAAAAAATCCAGCACCTCTTAAATCATTTTAGTTTCTCTCCGTTCTCACTTTGTCTCCCTCCTCCAACGTCTCGCATACAAATGAGTTACACTCATTTGCCAAAAAAGAGACAAAATTGCACAGTAAACAAAGTTAAAGATGCATTTGACTGATTGCACTATTCCTTGTGATAATATTATAATATAGCATGAATTATTTTGGCCGCAATAATCGTGTAGTGAAAATCAGATATCGTGACAGCCCTAATATATAGTTAAAGGTACCCTCTGGAGTACATTTTTTTTGTTAACAAAAAGAATATGCAGATGGTGGAAGTACTTTTGTCAGCCCTGAGTAGTACCTGCACTTATCTGCAACAACCTCCACCAAGACGATAGGCTAAATTCAGGCTGCGCTAAAAGGCAAAACACGCTAGGATTATGAGAACTACATGAGAGGAAATTGTGAATTAAGACATTTAATAGGGCTGACTTCTTCAACAATGATTAGTGTACGTTGTGTCAAAGACACAGACGATAAGTCACAGAAGGCACAGAACGATACTATCAGCTCCCAGAAGCCCTCACTGTTCATCTGCATGCACGGCTAATTTAAATTGAGCAGTCACTGTTGGAAGAAGGTTTTTACTGGCCTCTTGATAATTGCATCTCTTACTCATTTTGCCACAAAAGACTAAATGTGTGGGCTGCTGCACGTTTTAATCAATCCGGTTGCTTTGTTAAATCAACTCAGCAGGAAAAAAAAGAAAATAACACCTCGCAAAGAAAGCCAATAATTATAATACTTATAGTACATTAGAATTCTTTTTAGCTTTCGTACTGTAGACGGAGAATTGTTGTTACACTGCTTATAGTATAATGCCCACAAATAACCTGAGCAAGAAGGACGGAATAATTAAGACTAGCAACAATTACATAACTCTCTGCGAAGGAATTGAGATTTCACACTGAATGATTAAAAGCAGTAGAATATGAGAACATGTAGTCCATATACAAGGCTTTCTGTTAATCCCCAGTATAAGGGCAGGGTGCCAGACTAGATAGCCAGCTCCACACAGAGCTACTGTATAGCCTGGAGAAGAAGAAGAAGAAGAAAAGGAGAATAAGAATAAAAAAAGGTAGTGGGGTGGAAGAAAAGAGCAGCAACGGAAGACAGAGAGTGAGAAGAAGAAAGCGATTCTCAGTACGCCGAGTTGGGCTATATTTTTATTTTCCCCTTTCATCTCGGTCAAAGCAAACACTGAACAAAAGGCAGCAAATGCTGATGAGACCGACCAGCAGCAGGACCGTGTTTTTTTCTGCTCCGCTGTTTGCAGAGGACGAAGATAAGCAGCGGGATTGAAATAATCAGGTTTTTTCAGCGCTTCTATTCGAACACAACGGCAGAACGCTTTAAGATCAAGATGAAGTTTATTTTCGCCCGTTAATAGAGTTGATTAGATTATCAGAAATACGCTCTCCCTCGGATGCAATCACGAATGTTTACTTACACGTGTGGAGGGGGAAAAGTCTAAATACCGCATGTTATGTAACCATGCCATTACCAAGCGAAGGCTGAGGTGTTTTCACAAGGCAGAGCAGCTGTAAACACCATGAATGCATTACCGGCAATCACGATGTGTGTGTGTCACTTGCATAGCAAAAAAAAAAAAAAAATGTTTTCTCAAATAGATTCTCAAACAATAAATCTTGCACCCAATGTGGACAGCTCATTTAGTCCTATTTTAAGTGCCACTTATGTACCGGCCACAACATAATCAGCCAAAGTCACATTTGGCTGAGCTGTGAGGGGGCAGTTGCATTGCAATTTGATGAGGTGATGAATGTCAAGTATGGTAATTTACTGGAGCTGCACATACTGTTTGTTGAGAAAAAAGTTTGACACTGGAGAACTTCCACAGTGTAAAAGCATCTATTATTTAATTAGGGGGATATTTGAGTTCTGGCGGGTGGTCAGGGTTCACTGCCAACAAACAAGCCATCACTGACAGTCAGTCAGCGAGATGTCGGTGAGATACAGAGAGTGGGATTCAAGACAGCGATAACGGTTTCCATTGTGTGTTCAATTATAGGGCATCAAAAAGGGATTTGGGCCATAGATTGTATATAAGAAGTGGACGTAGTCACTGGGATGTCACCAATGGGTTTGTGGACTAAGGTTTTGAAGCCTTTGCGTTTTGGCCGTCGCAATCTCGTTTTTTGGGGCCGTCACCATCTTGGTTTTTGGAACCATAAGTGACACCAGAGGGTGGAGCTAAGTACAACGAAAATTAACTTTCATGGACTGAAAACACAATGTGAAAAAGTTAAAAGTTGTAACACGAAAACACGAACAACTCCCGGACCGGACAACTCCCAGACCGGACAACACCGTGGTAGCAACAAGGTAGCCACGTCCTAAAGCATCCCCTGCTTTATGGCTTTTATTTGACTCTAAATGAGTTCTTACAATTCTTACATATTAATATTCCCCCTACCTGAGATGCTGTAAATTTGCCTCATTTGTCCAGAAATCACATGTAGAGAATACAAATCTCAAGAGTGAAATACCTGAACAGAAAACAAGAAAGTGTTCTGTCCAGTTTGACTGTCAGATCTTTTGCCTCTCTTCTCCCTGTGGTGTTTTTGCATAAAGCATCACAGACTGGTCCCGGTTGGCAGACATGAGCATGCTGCATCCAGCCTACTGACGTCACATTTTGGATGATTTCAGGAAGTTAAAACTTTGTTTCAAAGAGTTCTCGGTGTCGCTTGGAGCCGTCAGTTTAAAAAACTCTGCAAACCGATTTTGTGGGTCCTGTGCTGAAATGAGCAGATAAGACAATGGTGCAATCAGCAGAGAATATAGTGTCATCAGGTCTAAAGCTTCTCCAGGCTGGGAGGTACGGAGCCTGAATATCCCGAGCTGTCAAGAGAATATAGAGGTGAAACGTTTTCCCCCTCCGGAAGACGATCTACACTTTATCGAAGACAGAACAAAACAGCGGTGCCAAGTGATGTCTGCAGAATGAATTGGCCTTACTTTGGAACAAGAGACATCTGAAAACAGAGCTGAAGTGGGGGGGGGGGGATAAGGTTGATTTGGTTCTAAACAAGGTAAGGTAATTGGTTTTCTGTTTGTCTTTGGGGCTTTGATACAACAGCTTTGCTTTCAGCTCATGACCATAAGAAAGAGAGAGGCCCCAATATCAGGAAAACAAACTATGAACGGATTAATCAACCGACCAACACCTCTTCTTTAAGTGAGCAACAGCAGCTTACAAGTAATACATGGGAGGGAAATTATTTCTGCAGTAATCAGTGCAATTTACTTGATGCTCCTGACAAACTGCCCAATGTTACAAGCTATTATACTCTAATGAATCCCGGGTGCCAAGAACAACAGGCTTTATGTACTTGCTGCTGGAAATACACCCCTTCCCAAAAAAATGTAGTAATGACGCCAGCACGAGACAGATGACAAATGAATCCCGAGGAGCAGAACTGGTGGGAGAGAATGGTTATTCTAGGTTACAGATACAGAATAGAAAAAAATTACTTTCACACCATGGGCCCCATTCATCAAGATGTGCTGCATTACACAGCCTGTAATATATCCTCGCCACTCCATGTGAGCATCATGGTGCAGCAGTTGCAATGAGACACTTCTTATACAACTTAGAGAGCTGTTGTATTAAACGTGACCGCCAATTTACATTAGAAGCGTGGGTGGGGATTAGTGGCAGATTTACATATGGTACAGCAGCTTTCCTTGAGCCTACATCACGCTTTTAGGAGAGACTACAGCTGTGTCCAGACCGACATTAGTACAGCTCTCTTCAGGGTTTCTGCAGTCTTCACCAGACTTCTTAAAACCTTTTCAATACCACATACTGTATACAGTAGGATGCAGTTACATTTTTCACAGTTATACCGGCCAAGGTATGACAGAAAACCAGCAGGCCCAATAACGCAATACAATTTCTGCTGTTCTGCACTGGTTGGAGACAAGTTCAAACCGAGGTCAACAGTAAGGATTGTCAGCTTGCCCGGGGCAAGTAAAATGCCATGTTCTAAATTTAGCAACTCAACTGCCCAATCGGGCAAAACATTTTTTTTTTTTTTTGGAAGTGATGTTGGAAGTAGCCAAGGAATGTCTTATTATAGATATTGTGTTGTTGTCAACTTTTGTTGTTTTTAAAAATGGGCTGTATAAATAAACTTAACTTGAAATTCGAGCCATTTTGCTTCCTTAAAAGCATCGGGAACTTGGGAGAAAATGGTGGCAGGTAAAGACAAAGTTTACGAGCCGAAGTGCAAATTAGCATTTCAATTATCCTGTAGGAGTTTAGTTGGGTGGCGTTAGAGGATGTGGGCGAAACTATGTCCCGCGCTGGTTTGCCACAACTTTGAGAGCAAGGCGGATAAAACATGACAATTAACCGTAGACTTTGTTGTTATTTCATAACCACTAATAACTTCAACTTTAAAAAAAATTAGATTCATCATATACGTACAGGTGCATACATGACATTTGACCTCTGCATTTAATCCATCCTTAGAAGCAGTGGGCTGCTGTGAAGCGCTCGGGGAGCAACTTGGGGTTCAGTGTCTCGCTCAAGGACACACGACGTGCACACAAATTGAACTGCCAATCTCGCAGTTAAAGAACGACCACTATACCCACTGAGCTAAAGCCGCCCTAAATAAAACAATTTGTATAGAAGCAAGTAAAAAATTGACTTCGGGCAAGTAGATTTCTGACCCACTTGCCCGACCAGGCAAGTAAAAAAGAACATTAACGTTGAACCTTGCAACCGTTCTGAAAAAGTAGGCAAAAACACACAAGCTGTACGCAAGTAGTGTGGACACCACATAGTTTTAGATCGCAATATCTGATGACACCTAATCTACTCTTCACACAGAGGGTAAGTAAAAGATCCACATCGTAGAATATTGGAAATGAAATAAAAACGCAGAGTATTGCAGAGCTCCAATTTCCAAGCAGGTTAGTGTGCTTACTGCAGGTATTTGAATGCCAAAAATAGAACAGTGACCTAGAGAGTGCGACAGGCCATAAGAAGTCTCATGACTACTTATGAATGCATAAGGTAACCCCCCTATGTAGAAACATTGATGTAGAGGCCTTGATAAGTCATCTAAACCTATTGCTAAATCAGCAGAAATTATACATACAGTAGCACGGCTCAATATTGGTAACATGCCAGAGGCAGAATACATCCCCAGACTGTGCTGTTTTCCCTGTAGTTTTAACAATAGTGGCCCATTTGGTTGAACCAATTTCTAAAATGGGCCTCAGGTTTTATTGCTGTGGCACCAAGAACATCCACTGAGAGAAAAGTGGTCATGCACCATTATGGGGAACATTTCCCAAGGCGCCTGTTACTGGCGAACAACATGTTACTTAAGAACAGCCTCCACGTCTACTTGCAGAGGCACAAGCTGACAAAGCTCCTACTGCAGAAAGACATTTACTGGTGCATATACTGTAAGGTCACTCAGAACTGTGGTCTCTGCAGAAAACTTTCCTTTTCTTAGCTTTATTTTATGAAGCAGAAACCTTCGCTCTGAGTCAGATTCATTAGAATTAAATATTAATATTATTCAGCATCAAACAATAACCGTTCATTTACGACCCACCGAGGGGAGAAACAAGGTAGTGAAATAATATGCAAGAAGCTGCGTCAATTTCAATTCTTCATTGTGAGAGTTAGCAATGGAAGGTGCATTTCACATCAGAGCTGAATGTTCTACTTTCAATTGCAATGCTAATTAACTTACATTATAATGTCTTAACAAGCTGTAATAGGGGACATTTCTTATGACTGATCTTAAGACCATAATAACAACCGGCACTAGCAAATTTTGTCAATTAACGTTAATTAATGAGTCGGCCAACTGCAACACAAAACTCTCTGAATAGCATTGTCTGTAATATGTTCACTCTGCCAAATATGTCTGCTATTCAAATGACCAACAGAGTAGAGAGTCTTTCTCTAAACGATAGCTAATGCATCACGCCATTTAAAGACAGTTAGCAGCTAGACTGGTAGTTATGGAGTGTAAATGACCAACAGCCGGTGGACATCGGACTGTCAAATTTTAAGCACATTTTCGAGAACCGCTCACAGACCCAACTTCACACTCAACGCTGCGCTTCCTTGGGTCCTGACCGAGCATTACACCCGGCATTAAATAGTTGCGTCGCACACCCAAGTCGTGGCTACTCAGAAACACCGGTGAACTACACTCTGGTTCAGGTAAAACAACACCAAGGGCAGACTTTACCGCAGGTTAGGCGACTGCCTGGGGCCCCAAACTACTTTAGATTTATTATAAAGTATTGAATTATGTTACTATTCTAGCTCACTGTACCCCAAAATAACATACTACTTATTGTGTACTTCTACTTCAGAGGAAAATATTGTACTACTTTTACCTGACAGGAAAATGTTGCTGGTTACGTTGCAGAAAGTTTTGAGTAGCCTTCTTCTACCACTGCCAATATCAACACTCCCAGTTAGAGAAAAGGTGAAAAGTAAAGCAAGATGGTGTTTGCCACGGGCCACAAAATCACTAAATCCGCCTAGCTAATTAGCAATTCCTGTCTCTAGATGGGCCTTTAAAATACATAAAACTCAACAACAAATACACAAGAGACATTAGAAAACACAAACGGTACGTACATTAAAACATAAAACTCAACAAGAAAAGACCAAAAAAAACAATACAAGACACAAACTAATACAATAAAATACCATAAAGCATAAAGCACCAGATCATTCATGACTACGTAACTGATCCCTCTTTTAGTTTCAGTTGGAATTTAAAATGATCCCAGTCAGAAACCCGATTGCTCGATTGCATATCACCATGAGAGGTTTGGTTATTGTAGATGCTGCTTGTGACCAAGATGATACACTTATAATATAAATTACGAGAATATTTCACGCCAAATTAAATGTATTAATCCCCGAGGGGAATCTGGGGCATGAGAAAGATGTTGCAACAGGGAGCAAATTGCTCAGTGTCATCTTGCTTCATCGTCAGTAGCCTTCAAAAAGGCTTGTCCGCCAGCCTGCGGGTGTGACTGTGCTGTTGATGGCTTAAAGAGAAAATAATCCGGGATACAATCCTCTTCTCAGCATCTGGCTATCCATAACCTCAGCCCCACTGGAACTACTGGCAGATAGCCCTCCTGGGCTTACCAAAAACTTTAAAGTTTACATGAGGAGGATGGTAAAAGGGAAGTGGATGGAGAACTTCATCATTTTTTAATCCTTCACTAGAGTCAAAGATCTATTCAAAAGGTTTAAACTTCAGTCCAGCTTGCCACAGGCAAAACAGATGATGAGTGACTAACAGGCAGGAAAGTAACGGTGTGAGGAAGTGTGAGCTTCTCAATAGACCCGGGGCGTTTTGCTGCTCTGTGTTTCATTCATGTTTAATCGGCTCTCAGACTGTAGCGCCTCTTTCATATCATACAGTGGGTGCAGTCAGGAAGAAGACGCGACTTCATGCTCCGATGCCCCGCTATACTTTCATCCTTTGATTAATGAAACGGCACAATATAATCAATGGCTTCTTTTCAGGAAGACTTCTGTCTGTGGAGGAGCACGGTCCTCATTACTTACCTGTATGGCGCTGTTTGAATATTTTCTACCAGAGAAGTTTCAGGAACCTGCGCTGTCTAAGGTACAGGTTTCTTTTTCTAAACTTGAACCTATGTATTAGGGCTCTCGTTTTTTAGTGAAAATTTGAAAAACATAAAAAAAACAGAGAAGAGACAGCTCTAAAAACCAGCTGTATACTACCTGCTCAGCACCAAACAGCAGGCAGACACAGTTAGAGACTAGCTGGTGAACATAGTGGAGCATTTAGCAGCTAAAGAGACAGATATTTCCCCCCCAGAGGTCGGTGGAGACCAAAATCAGAGCTAAAAGAGAGTGAATATTGGACTTCATGAGTCCTGTGGACTTCGTTAACTGCTGGAGGTGTCAATAAGTAACTGTTTGCGAACACGTTCTGAATGTCATCTGAAAAAGGTGTTGTTATTGTTGCGTTCACAACTTGCTTCTGTCGCCCCCAAGTGGCCAAAAATGCTTAGACGATAATTGTGACAAAAAAAAGGAGTGGAATCATTTTGGAATTGACACATAGATGGAAAAGTTGAGGTTGTTTGCTGACTTTGTCAAATGCAACTGCATTACAGTAATGTTAGCTTGTCACTCAGTGAGGCAGCGGAGAATGAATGAATTTTTTTTTTTTTTTTTAAAGTGTCTTATTATACATGTGGCAAAAAATGAAATATGTTCAAAAATGTAAACAGGAGAAAGAAAAATAATTAATTATTATTTTACATTATGAAATTATATTATATTTAGGGTGATCGATTAAAATATTTAATCGCAATTAATCATGCCTATTTTATCAGTTCAAAATGTATCTTAAAGGGAGATTTGTCAAGTATTTAATACTCTTATCAATATGGGAGTGGGCAAATATGCTTACTTTATGCAAATGTATGCATATATTTATTATTGAGAATCAATTAACAACACAAAACAATGACAAATATTGTCCAGAAACCCTCACAGGTACTGCATTTAGCATAAAAAATATGCTCAAATCATAAGATGGCAAAACATACCAGTATCTTCACTCAAGTTGCCTTAATGCATTCAAGAAATGAGTGGCTTTAAAACAAATTTGGGTTAACGCGCTATTATCGCGTTAACTTTAAGAGCCCTAATTATACTATATTATATTGGATTATATTATGTTGGAATCTACAACATTGATTTGGAAAATACCTGATGGTTGTCAAGTCAATCCATTGTAGAAGATTTCCATTCCCAGTAGTTTGTCAAATAAATGTAATTATTATATCTAAAAGCTCTTACAGTAAATTGTACTATATGACAATTTGATTTAGACAGCAAAGTCTTTCTTTTGGCTCCAACAAATGCAATTTTATGCATATGAAAAATGATTAAATTACAGTTTCTCTGATAAGAGTGTGCTAGTGTAAACATGCACATGGCAAGGCTCCACTGTAAAGTAATTTTTGTCACTCTTCCCAGACTGAAGCCTGGAACAGTAGGTTTGTCTATCCACATACATAGGTGGCTTTTATGAAGTGCTATGCTGCACAAGCAGCTACACACATAAGAAATAGATGTGAGGCCATGCACAAAGTGCAAGAAACCGGAAAACAGGCAATCTCGGGTTCAAAACACATCCAACAAAGAGGGTAAAAAAAAACGACAAAACACATTTTGTATTTCACACTTTGCGGTCTGACAACCTGAATGGAAAAACTTTACAACCCATTTGCCCCCTCCATCGCCTCCGCCCTGGCGATGCTATAATAACGTGCTCACTCAAGAAGAGTTTCACACTTTCATTTTCACTCTGAAACAAAACCACTCCAGAGATACACAGTGCAGGGAAGAGGAGCGATGACAGGAAATTAAAAGTGAGGAGGACTGATAACGGCAGATGTGTTTGAGCAGTGAATGGGTCCAATGTGCTGGAGAAGTCATGACAGAAAATGGATGAGGTAACACACATTTTGTTAACGTTAATGAGATGGATTCCCAGATTCCTCAGCATGCGACATCCAACACAAACCTTACATCCATATTGTGACTGACTAAAAATGGTACAGTCCCATAATTGGCACTTTCTGGGTACTTTCATTGTATTCAAAAAGAGGAGAGCGTGGCAGCTTATTGTTTCGGAAGACTTTCTGTCTTTTCTGTCGTTGTTTAAGCAAAATCTTCATCAATGAGGAAACTAAATCACTCAATCAATTGAATCTGTCGACACTGACAGCCACAACAAGTGTGCGTCTGCAGACATGTTCCGTGGACACATTGTGATGATGTTGGTGGTAAAAGTGTAGCAGTAGTTAGGAGTAAATCCCTGAGCCGTGCAACACTTGGCCGCAACAGTTCCACTCACTAATCCTCAACTGGAAGCCTCCGTTTGTTGTTTGGCTGCAGCTCCATAATCGGTCTGCAGTCTCAGAACTTCCTCCTAATAAACTGACTACGGTGCTGTGCAATACCACATCATGTAAAACTACATACACAAAAAACAAATAAGAATAAATACCTAGTAATAAATATTGCACAAATGACACAAGTGATCGGTGGTCTACCCTGAATTGACATTTTAAAGTGGTTATATATAAGGGGGGCAATAAACAATACTGTGAAAACTGCACAATCGCTGAGTGCTATAAAATCGCATGAACATTATATATGAGAATTGATATTTGTGATATTATAATAGACATAACTGGTTTTGTCTGTGTGTAGCATTTCAGGGGATCTATTGGCAGAAATGGAATATAATATTCATAACTATGTTTTCATTAGTGTATAATCACCTGAGAATAAGAATCATTGTTGTTTTGTTAGCTTAGAATGAACCCTTCATATCTACATAGGCAGCGGGTCCTCTTCCTGGAGTCCGCCATGTTTCTACAGTAGCCCAGAACGGACAAATCAAACTCTGGCTCTAGAGAGAGCCTTCCATGTTTTCTACGTTACCTGAAGGCCACCATAGTTCTCCCGACACGCTTGTGAAACTACGGTAACGTGAGCCGCAGAGTGCAAAACCGTGGTACTGCCAGCTGCCGTCTGACTTCCGTTGCTCCTAAAGTAGTATTGTTGTTGTTGAGTGGAGGGGTACTCAGTTGGTTGCAATATGCAACCACACCACTATAGATGCCACCAAATCCTTCACCGGTCTCTTTAATTAGTAAAGAAATTAGATTTTTGAGGAAATAATAAAATAAGAATAAAACATGTCTATAAGAAATAGAATTACCGCCTCACGGTTGTAACTTCCAGTGTACATCCATCATCATTTTATGCTGTTAGACGTTTGTGTGAAATCGTCATGATTAGCATATGCATTCTTGAGTTATGGCCAAAAAATGTGTTTTGTAAAATCACAGTGAGCTTGACCTTTGAACACCCAAATTCTAACAAGTTCATCCTTTCCAAGCAAACGAAATTCCCTCCAGGCGTTCCTGAGATATATAACGTTTTCACGAGAACGGTTCAGACGGGTGGACAACCAGAAAACGTACTGCCTCCGGCCACGACTCTTGCCGTCGCGGAGGCGTAACAACAGAGTGATCAATAATGCTCAAGACCCAAGGTGAGGGGCAAAAAAATTGGATCCACCCTTCACTAAAAGCCCTACATATCCTTGTTACATGTACCATTCAGTGATGCAGTTCCTACCAGAGAGGAATATCAATTATTCATTATTCATTATTCATCATTACTTTAAGAATAACGTAACTTGAGAAGCCTTATATTTGAGAGATGAAATGTTATGGCCCAAGACTGACTGACACCTGATGTGTGAGACACCTGATGTGTGAGACACCTGATGTATGAGACACCTGATGTATGAGACACCTGATGTATAAGACACCTGATGAGACACAGGAAAAAAAACGTGAAAAACTTCTCAAGTACGGCACTCAGTCTGACACTAAAATCAAACCACTTCAGCCTGACAAGTGCACTAACAGCGATAGCCTGGAACTGTGACTGCATGCTGCAACTCAACCAGAAGGATGTGACAAGAGTTTGTGTGAGCTGGTGGGAGATGAAGGTTCACCCACCTTTCATATCCACCCTGCAAAACCTCCTTGTTAAATCTTAAATCTGTGAGAGCCCCGAGTGCAACCGCTCACCATAAATCATTCATGTCATTCCAGACTAACAGCTAATGACCTCCGACGCATCCAGAAGTGGGCTGAAATCGTCCTCATTTCTGAGTTATAGAGATGCATGTAACAACATTAAAGCGATTCAGTGTCAAAGAGCACAGACAGGAGCACAATAGAGAGAGAGTTAAGACGGCTGGGGTTAAGCCAGTTCAAGGCCGATTTTGATTGAACAAAGTCGGTAAACTTCCTTTTGCTCAGCAGCTAATGAGAGGAGGCAGTAATGGAAGGGTTTTATGATACAACTAAAAGAATTAAAGAAGAAATTATTTATTAAAGTTCTTAATAGGCATAAATTAACACAAATGCTTTCAGAACAAAAGATGAACGGAGTGGTTCTTAGTAAACAAGCAGATTGGTAGAGAACAGGTTTAAAGCTCAGATTTCTTACAGCAACATGTTTTAAGTGTTCCACGTTATGCACTAAATTAAACATATAATGTTCACGTGTATTACTCTTTCTTGGAAATGAGTCATTCAGCATGAAAAAAGCATAAAAAAAT
>CAKAKQ010009300.1:0-10797 GCA_916700675.1 Helicolenus avius | reverse complement strand
TAAACAGAGCAGGCGACAGACTGGCCGGTAGGATCCGGCTGGAGTCGCGACACCTGCAGCATATTTTACTGTCTTGTTTTTAACAGTCGGTGTTTTAGCTTTTGGCCTTACCTGTTCCATTAAAACTTCCCGTGTAGATCACACTGCCGAAGCAGACCTACCAGAGGCAGTACTGAATCCTCGTGGCAGACAGAGCTTCAGTCTGGAGAGTCCATGTGATAGCTCAGCCTGGATGGCAGGTGCCACGGGAAGGCAGAGTTTAGTTATGGAATAGAATGGGGTGATTTATCTCAATAATGACTCCTTTTTGTGTGACAAGGCAATTTCACTGCCCAGAGGTGTTTTTTCTCTCCTCGCCGGTCTGAAGGTTGTTTTCAAAGGGAAGCAGTGCTGATGGAATGGCTTGAGATCAGACTGGGGACGGGGGAGGAGGCTTTAGTAAACACACACATGAGCAATCCTTAAGTTTGGCTGTGTCAGCTGAAGAGGTGGCAATAAAGAGAGGGGATGAAGCAGAGCCACTGGAGAGAGGGAGAGAGAGAGAGAGAGAGAGAGAGAGAGACTGGGTTTTGAGTTCATCGTTCTTTTCTTTTCTGAAGAGGTTACTGTCGAGGGTTGAGCCTCAAAACACACTGCCTTTTGATTTCCATCCTTCCCTTTGATCCTGGCATACAGACCTGCCGTGTGGCTGTGTATGGATCTCGGAGTATGCACATCAAAAAGCTCGCAATCAAACCAGCGATAACTCGGTTCTCTTTGTGGTATCGGCAAAACATCCTTTCACTTTAATCTCAAATTACAAACACACATGTGGCTTAGATTATAATATGTAGCTAACGGACAGAAAGCGTCACTCGGGGTCTTTCAGGCTGACACAATCATAATCTGCCACAGCGGTAGGATGCTGCTCGTGTTATTCATATGTAGCACATGCTACTAAACTTCACCAAATTTAAGATTTTGGACAGAGAAATGCACAATGAGCAATACATCATCATAACAGCAGCATATTCATGTTGCCATCGTGAGCATGTTGCTGATGTTAGTATTTAGCTTGAAGCACAGCTGTGGCAGCTTCACAGTTACATATGTATATTTTGTGTTTCAATACAGCAGATATCTCGATACAGATGTGTCTGTTTGTGCTGTCAGACAGCTACATGAATATAAAAAAAGTAATTGTGGGTCTTTAAAGTGCAGCCTTGTCCATTGTCCAGATTTATTCGTCTTATTTGAGGAGGTTTTTTTTTTGTGGCAGCAGCAGTGCTTTCTGCTGTATTGACATTAGAGTTTCTCCACCCCACTATTACAGAGTTGTCCGATCTGCCCGAGGCTACAGATAAGCATTAGGGTTAAATGAGAACCATTACAGCCTACTGTGGAATATGGAATAATTCCAACAGACATCTCTGTCTTGGTAAATGAATCATATCTAACACATTTATATATCCATTAACCTGATAGAGTCACTCAATTGAATTGTGTGTGTGTGTGTGTGTGTGTGTGTGTGTGTGTGTGTGTGTGAGAGCTAATTAGGCTGGGAGCTTCCATCAGAGTTGGGATGTGTTGGATATCAGAATGAGCTGATTGGTCAAAAGGAGCTGATTAGGGTCAGTCCTGTCTTAAAGAAACAACGTCACAGCGTTATCAGTCCTCATATCTCAATGACTTTTGTTTTAAAATGCATTTTGCATTTTGAATAAGCAGACAAGCACTTGAGCTTTTCTTGCCTGTGCAGACTTGCGTTGCTACACATTACACACACAGCAGGGACGCACTGATATATGGGTCTGCCATGGCCTTTATTAAATATCACTGTGTGTGTCCACTCTCATTTAAAGGCTACGACGTATCCCACAGCTCCCCCTGCTATAAGGGAATATGTATTGTGCTTAATTCCGTTTTATTTAAAGGACCCGACAGGTAGTCTGCATGTTCAGATTGATTTTCTACCTTCAATCTACCTTGGGCAATAAACACAGAAGTGGAGTCAGCGTTGGATGGAGAATACCACTCAAATGTTGAATGTAGGTGCAGATGAGCTGTTACCCAGTCCCAGTCGGTCACACCTTACCTTCAGTCAACACACATATTAAAGGAAAGCTAAATGTAAATACTCTTGGAAAACAGTTGCGGCTTTGAGAGGCCACACAAGCAGGTCGCTGCTTCACCTGAAACACAAGCAGGTCGCTCCATCACCTGAAACACAAGCAGGTCGCTCCATCACCTAAAACACGAGCCTGTCACAACCAACCCAGAGTAGAAATGACAGTCATATACTTCAAAAAGGCAAACAGCAAGTATGATGGTTTGAGAGAAATATAATACAGCTGCAATTACATTTTGTTATCAGCATAATGAGGACACTTTTTAATGAATGTATCTGCGAGGATGTTAGATGTTCAGACTGAATGCATCAGAAAAAAAAAAACACTCACTGTAAATCTTTAGTTTCTGTTACAGGGATGAGTCCTAAAACCCAGAGATGAGTTAGCGTTTTAGCATTTCCTGTTCCCTCGACCAGCTGTACGTGTCTCGTGTGAAACCAACATGTTGTTCAGAAAGTTTCACTTTCATTTCTCCTAAACCTAACTAAGTGGTTTTGTTGACAAAACCTAAGCAAGTGTTTGAATTCACAAAGTTAAGCACATGTTTACTGTGACTGACTGACCGACTGTTGTGGAGCATCGTGGGTTAGAAAGTGACACCAAGGGGTCCTGACCAAGCGTCGGTGTGCTACAGTCTCTACCCATAGCCGACACTAAAACACCGATGGAGATCATTTGATCATGGAAATCATAAATGTACTGTTCAAATCTCTTATATTTAGCTGCTGCTGCAAATCATGTGACCTGATCAACAGCTTGATAACAATCCATAAATAGACCTTGTGGTATGTTGGATCTCTGAACTGCTGTTTCAGCCCGTTCGCACGAAAAAGGCGTTTAAATGACACGATAATGCGCGAGGCGTTTAGCCTGCAATGCCTTTCTTGTCGTCATTTGTACGCCATGTATCCTGTACTGACTGCAATGTAAACGCAAGGCGTATAAATGCTACGCTAAGAGTTAGTGACGTAGTATTTATAAAGCAAGATAAACCACTTATGGTGGGCGGGTGGTGAGGTGGATGGGTCCAACAAACACAGGACTTCAAACCGCGTTTCAAATCGTTGTTGACCGGCGTTTAGTAAGTTAAGTTACCATGATGTTTTCTCTTACCTTAACTAAGTGGTTTTCTTGACTGAACCTAACTGCGGACGTTTGCGTGGAGTACAAATGACACGCAAATTTATAATTTACTTAATTCGATAATTGCAAGAGATGTGAAAGAGAGCCTGTTTTAATTTACACAGTTCGGAGGTCCACTGCAAAAATAGAGAATCTTATGTACTGGTGTATTTAATAGATATCATTTGATAACTGAGGTGAATGTGACAATTGTGTCATGAATTACTGGATTTCATATCACCAGGCTCTACTGTAAATTCGGACTTAAAGCATGATGTCATTTCCTTGAAATTGGTAATCCATTACAGCGAACACTTACGTTTCATGGTTTCTGTTAGGTTTGGGTCAGCAGGAGATTGCAAAGGTTTCTAAGAAAAACACACTTCAGATTATATAAAGACGGAAGAGGTCGGGTTGTTGAAGTATATAAGCAGCAGTTTATTCCTTAAATATTTCACTCGAGAGAACTGCAAAACTATGAACTCCTAATTGGATAAACTTGACACAACATGACCCCGTCCATTTTCTATGCAAGTATAATTTCAAGGCTTTCTTTGAAACTCAAATAAATCAGGGGCACTTATCAAATGTGCCAACTGTTCACTGTAATTAGAACATCATGTCTCGGTCCTCTGCAGGAAACCTCCTGAACAATACTAAAAATATTCTCAAGACGTTTCCTGTCTTGGAAAATTAAAGTGACGCACCTGCGAGTTGATTTTCATAGAATAATGAAGTGCATAGAAACCAAAGGGCTGCCAGTGAGGGTGCTAATCATCTAGATCCTACACTGTGCTTTGGAGAATTGTCAGCAAGAATATACACAGTATACCTAAAGCCTTACTTACTTATATACCTATAAGTATGTGTCATGTCTGGGTTCACTTCCTGCCTTTGTGATTGTGTGCCACGCCCTGATTTGTTCCACCTGTATCTGATCACCTGCTGCTCTGGTGTATTTAGTCTGCATGCTCCTGTTTGATCGTCAGTTCGTCGTCTCTCCCAGTGTGCAGACGTCCAGCTGGTTACCAGTAGGTTTCCAGTGTTTTAGTGCATGTTCCTGTTATGTTTTGGGATTTGTCTCTGTTGCCTGCCTGTGTTAGGACTTCATCCTGTAAGTGTATTTGTTCATCAATAAATCATTGATCAGCACCTGCTGCCTCCTCACCACTGTTTTATCACCGGTGTTTTATGCGGTTGGGTCCTTCTGGAACAGTGACAGGTCTGGAACAGTGACCCCTTAAGTATGAGAATAGACCTTCCTGTCTCTTTTTCTCCTGCTCCATCTATCAGAAAACGTTTGTCACAACGAGATAGTCAGACTTGCAGCTCCATGTGACGTCCTGTGAGGTTTGCTGTGCCATAAAACCCCCTCCAGCTAGATGCCCGTCTCCGCCCACCAGTGTTGTGCAAGTTCACACTTTGCAAGAGTTAGCTCAAAGTTCAGTTCACACAGATTGAAATAAACTAGTTCACAATTTTGAAGTAAGTTCACAGTCGCAAAAAAACGAGTTCACATTCATTTAAAAAAAAAAAAAAAAAAAAAATGTAACTGGTCGGATGCTATGGCGTTTAATTAGTCTAAAAAAAGTGAGGATACAGCTATTTCATACACCTGACGTACTGTAGCGCGGTCCTGCCAATGCACATTCATATGAGTCAACCTTCACTCTGCGTCAGCGTTAGAGAATCCTACCCTTCACTGATAAACCAGAGGATTGTACAGTAACCTCGGGCTTCATGATAAAACAACATTTGCGTATCACGTCTACACGTCAGTCCTTTAAGTTGTTTAAGAGGCTTTCCCACATTGCATATAAACGTATTGAATCACGACAGCGTAAACGGTCACTTCCTTCTAGAAACATTGACATCGGCGTTGGAAACAGACGTATCGGTGGAGCCCTCCCTCCACACAGTCCCACCACAGGTTGGCCCTTGCTTGTTTGTGATAAATGCAGCATTTGTGTCCAGGGTGTAGGCTTATTTCTGCTCAGTTGCCTGCTCTGGCTAAGCTAAGCCTTGTGTTGCTGATAATGACAGCTGTGAAAAGAGAGGGGCACTGAATGAAAAGCAGTGGGGGTGGGGAGTAGCTGTGGATCCAGTCACTGTGCCCTGCCAGGCCGGTATTCACTATCATTCTGTGTCCTGCAGCGTCACACGGGGGTGCACACCACTCTACCTCACTTCCACTCTGTTTACCAGTGGAAGGGCCTTTTTTCCTCTATAAGCAAGGACTGTCTTTCACCACCCAGACATTTCTGAATGTCTCTCTGTGTGTGGCAAAATGGATTTATCGGACAGATTTTCCAAGCAGCTCGTCTGTTGTGATGGATATGCGTCCTTCTAGAAACTACACTGCTCAAACGAATTACACGCTTAAATCACACATCAGATCTCCATGAACGAAGTATTCACGTTGAAAATCTTTACTGATGTATAATGTATAATGTGTTGAAAACAAAATGACGAAACGGTGCTATGTATAGCAGACCGTTGCTATGTATAGCAGACCGTTGCTATGTATAGCAGACCGTTGCTATGTATAGCAGACCGTTTCTATGTATAGCAGACCGTTGTTATGTATAACAGACCGTTGCTATGAATAGCAGACCGTTGCTATGTATTGCAGACCTTTGCTATGTATAGCAGACCGTTGCTGTGTATAGCAGACCGTTGCTGTGTATAACAGACCGTTGCTGTGTATAACAGACCGTTGCTGTGTATAGCAGACCGTTGCTATGTATAGCAGACCGTTGCTGTGTATAACAGACCGTTGCTATGTATAGCAGACCGTTGCTATGTATAGCAGACCGTTGCTATGTATAGCAGACCGTTTCTATGTATAGCAGACCGTTGCTGTGTATAGCAGACCGTTGCTGTGTATAACAGACCGTTGCTGTGTATAACAGACCGTTGCTGTGTATAACAGACCGTTGCTATGTATAGCAGACCGTTGCTATGTATAACAGACCGTTGCTATGTATAACAGACCGTTGCTATGTATTGCAGAACGTTGCTATGTATAGCAGACCGTTGCTATGTATAACAGACCGTTGCTATGTATAGAAGACCGTTGCTATGTATAACAGACCGTTGCTATGTATAGCAGACCGTTGCTATGTATAACAGACCGTTGCTATGTATAGCAGACCGTTGCTATGGGTGCAGTTCTGATGTCAGACTCTGGAGGACTGTTTTTGTGTCAAATTATTGATTTCTTAAATGAGTAGCCGTGTAATAATCGGGATAACGTACAGCTAGCGGGTCATTGTTGTGATAGAAACCCTGACAGGGCGATGCGTCTCTCATCGCTCGCTGTACATTATCCCTTATATAGAACGTACTGTGTTGTGTGTCCCATCTTTCGGTGACCGTGAATCAATGATGAAACCTACTGTTGGGTGTAGCAGGGCCCTACTGACCCACATCTATGAGGCTGATAACACCCATTTAATGAGCTGATAACAGTCTTAACTGGCTGAAGAACAATCAGCTCAACAGCAACAAGTTGAAGCCGTTTATACTGAAATGGTAATATATCCTCTGTGGCAGTAAACACAACACCGCCGATCGGATCACTGCACTATATTCAGCTCCACTACCTTCAGATGCTGAGGGCTGATGAACAGTAAAACTAATTGAACCACTATAAACAGCAAGGCTGACAATATGTATTTGGCGCCTTCCCCAAACACAACTGGAGAACCATCCGT
Source organism: Helicolenus avius (assembly GCA_916700675.1). Taxonomy (NCBI): domain Eukaryota; kingdom Metazoa; phylum Chordata; class Actinopteri; order Perciformes; family Sebastidae; genus Helicolenus; species Helicolenus avius. The sequence goes on along the minus strand of CAKAKQ010009300.1, from coordinate 3,851 downwards.
TACAGATGTGGTGATGTTGCTTCGACAGAGGGTGGGGATCCAGAGGACAGGGCCAGCTGTGATGACATCACCAGGGCTGATGAGTAATGGGACAGCAATATACCTATTTTAATATGTTCTTTTTTACGTTTTATCAGCCCTAATGACCTCCATTTTCACTTGTATGAGCAACTAAGTGAACAAACCAGGGTGATTTACACAGTGGTGAAGGGTGTGTGTGTGTGTTTGTTGTGCATCCATGGGTGTGCATCTTGTATGCAGAAAGAGGCGGTGCGTGTCCACACTTCTGAGGGATGTGAGTCGCAGTCGCTGGGCTTGAATTTAAGCAGAGTGAAGATTGTTTATGAACTGCCAAAAGTAATTAATCTCCCTTCTCTATAAAAAATTAATCGGATTAAACATTCTCGTGGCCCAGTGAATCTGTCGGACGCTGGATGTCTGGCTGCTCCTCTGTCCCGCTTCGTACCCCCGTAATGCCAGTCCTATAGGCCAGATTCACTGGCTTCACCACAACAATGGGCTGCACAATGACTCTGGAGTGTAATCACATTCTCCTGCTTGTCTGAATGCTTGTCTTTCACGGTGGGGAAAGAGCATTGGCCACTTGACCAGTATCGTATTCTGACCTTTGATGGAGATGCTGAAGCGCTGAGAGCGGTTTGTTGATTACAGTTTCATCTGTGCGTCTGTGGCCGCGGGTGAAACACATGTTCACATGATGATTTGACCTTTTCAGCGGTATTCAGATGAGCATTCTGCGTCCTCCTCCCCTCTCCTCGTGTAATTGGGTTATGGGTTAACACTCTAAAGAGGCTGACTCCCGAATATTCACTGGGTTCTTTAGCTCCTACATGCCCGACGCCTCCGATGGGTTCAGTAGGATGCATTCAGGCACATGGTTTGAACTCTCTACACATTTTGCCTTCATTTCAAAATAAGAGCACGCTGATGGATGGGTTCATTCGGGATTAACAAATCAATCCTCAAACTGCTTTCATTCCATTCCATTTAATTTATTTAGCTGATGCTTTTACGCAGTGTGAAGAGAGAGAAGTGCATTCATCCATGTTGGTACAACCCCAAACATTTCCAGAATCATGCAAGTACATCAACATCATCAGATATGCTGATCTACTTCAAAAGCTGCTTTTAGAGACAGTAGAAGATAGAGAAAGGGGAGATAGAGAGGGATCTTTTAAATGGGTTTTTATTATTATTATTTTAGTGTTTAAATAGTACATTTGTGGAAGTAGCTGAAATAACGCCACAGTTGAGCCAAGATCCAATTAGATGCCTACAATCATGTATCTATGGTTGATTTGGTTTGATTTGGTCATTTGGTTGCCTTTAACCAAATGAGGATGTTCTGGCTGTGGTAACTCACAAAAGGTTTCAGCCAGATTTAAGCTTCAGAATGGGGGTGAGGTTTACATACGTATTTTTTTGCATGCTGTGATTGGTAAGAAGTCGGTTATTTGCTTAGTAGGAGCCGTGGTAAAACCTCCATTACCAGCCCTCCTCTGGTAATGCCATCTGTACAGGGCTTACGTCTACAAAGACATTACATCGTAGTTACTTTGTTCACTTACTGTCAGTGCTCTGAGTGCATTCGTTTTGAGACCGGCAGAGCAAAGTGGAAATGAATTGTGTTTTGTTGTTGAATTCAGTCATTGTTCCTTCCCATAGGAGTCTGCAGCTGAAACGCCACCAACCATCAGGCACAATGTCATACGGGTCCATAGACGGAGGCTCTTTTGGCAGTCGCAACCCATTTGGAGGTCCGACGAGGCAGGGCTACCAGCCAGTAGGTAAGGACAAATACGGACTTTCTTTATGCCCTTTAAAATGTCCTACATGTTTCATTTTGCAACAAGAAAAAAATTGAGACAACAAACATCACTAAGAAAGTCTATAAAGAGCTCAGTGCAGATCTGTATATCTATATCTCAAAGCAGCTTCTGCAGGTCCCAAGATCATCAGTGCAAACAGTTGTTTGTCAGTACAGTGCACCGGGAACAGTAGCTTCTGCCGGTCTGGAATATAACCCCGAAATGTCAAACTCTGCTGAGAAACAATCGGTCCGGTCAGTCAGAGGTAATCCAAAATATCACCAGAACCAGCCGTGATGTAGAAGCTGCTGGAACACATGAGTCACCGTCTTCAGTCGAGTGAGTTCTACATCAATACAGCCTGAGAGGCTTCCCTTTGACAAAGTGTAAACAGAAATGGTATGTAGAGAACTGCATGCTACAGGATGGGGAGTGGCAGGATATCTGATTAAAATGCTACCTGTCGCTACCACCTCAGTGATGACATCTACACTGTATAATAAGAACAATATCAGGGCACTAAAAAGTCCCATAGAGCCGAGAGGAGCTGAGTTGGATGATACATCTCTGTGGGTTTGTCCCTATGAGAGACACCGTTCACATATTGGTCAGGTGTTCATATGGAAATATAGTTTATTATTAATGTCAGAATAACCCTAACAGATAGTGAGCCTGGTTAGATATTGAATAAGTCAACATCGATTTGAGGGTTGGCTTGAGTAGGGATATGTTGACCTTTTTCTAACCATAAAAACTAGGGCTGTCAATCGATTCAAAATATTGAATCGCCAATTAATCGCACATTTTTGATCTGTTCTATATACCTTAAAGGGAGATTTGTCAATTATTTAATTATCTTATCTTATCTTATCTTATGTTAATTATCTTATTAACATGGGAATAGATAAATATGCTGCTTTATGCAAATGTATGTATATATTTATTATTGTAAATCAATTAACATCACAAAACAATGACAGATATTGATCCAGAAACCCTCACAGGTACTGCATTTAGCATAAAACAATATGCTCCAATCATAACATGGCAAACTGTTAGTGCCGTTAAAACACATTTGCGTTAACGTGTTATCACTTTAACTTTGACAGCCCTAATAGAAGCGTTAATCGGCTTTTGTTGCTGGTATATTGCTACATATATTGTAGGAAAACAAATACAATACATTAAGAGTAAATGTTTTATAGATACTCCATGTATCATTGTGATGATAATAATAATAATAATATTGATTCATTCAAAATGCATAGGCTACTGCAGATGAATTGCAATCATGTTTTTGGAGGCAGCTCTGCAGTGACAGTTTGAGCATGGAATGTATTTCCTCCGTGTGATACGCAGATTTCACATCGGTGATGTCGAGTAAATATTTAAGCTACAGAATGTATGAATGGGAGATTGAGGGAGAGTGCAGGTAAGACAAATACGAAATTCATCAGTTCATCAGTTGAAGAATAAATAAAGGAAATGTCAGAGGAAAAAAAACAAAAACTTCTGTATTGAACTTTTGCAGAAGCTTCATATCACGGTCCCCCCAAGAGCGAACAACAGCAGCGATGGAGTGTTATTAATATCAGTTGCATGTCAACACTGTGGCTTTATGAAAGCTTACATGACTTCTAGTAGTCACCCATTTATAGAAGCAGGTAATCAGAGTCAGGTGTTCCAGTCATCGCAACGCATGTATTATTCATAAAGAAACGAACAATCCAAACAATCAACTCTACATGTACAAGAACAGAAATACACAAATACAACAACGATACCATGGAAAGGGGAAATCTAGTCTTCCGACCACTCAAAGCGTTTTACACTACATGTCAGCGTTCACACACACATTCACACACTGAGGCTGCCGTGCAACGAACCAACCGGCCCATCAGGATCTGATCTAAATACTCATTCACACACCGATGTCACAGCCTTCGGGAGCAATTTGGGGTTAAGTGTCTTGCTCAAGGACACTTCCACATGTGGACTGGAGGAGCCGGGGATCGAACCGCC
>CAKAKQ010009290.1:0-10597 GCA_916700675.1 Helicolenus avius | reverse complement strand
ACCGCTGTGCATTTGTGATGGAGAAGTGTCAGGCAAAGCAGGTCAGGACGCACCATCACTCCAAACTACTACTACTACTGACACTCAGAGGCAACGAAGGAACAGCTTCTCTGGCACTACTTAGCCAGACAGCCAACTCAGCTGATGCTCAGGGGAAAGCAGAGAGGGAGGAGAGCTGCACTGTGTGTGTGTGTGTGTGTGTCCATGCGTGTAACTCTTAAGAGGTAACCTCCCAGAAAGGTTCCCAATAAGTTTCTTTCCAAAAAACAACAATGAGTTATCCCTCATATTTCTGCTGTGCGGCTACAAGTACAAGCTACTGACTTTCTCCTGACCCTTACTGCATTGCTTATTAAACACAGAGGATTAAGGAGAATGATAAGATTACACGAGTGCATGTGCAAAACTAGTGGGCAAGTAGCAACACACACAGTTGTAAATTCACACTAATATGAGATTACAGCTAATTAACCTTCTTAGCTGCTAATAAGATCTTATTTTAGAAAACTCTACAAACAGAGTTCTATTATTCAGACGCAGCCTGCTGCAGGACGAGGAATGTAAAACACTCCAGTTCGAGATGAGACGTCCTGTGTTTTTCTTCAAAGCGGGGAAGGGGTGAGGAGGGGAAGAAGGGGAAGGCTTGTAGTGGGAGAGGGCAGGCAGAGATCGTAGACAACTCAAGTGGTACTGTTACTTGAGGTTTTCTGGTGTTGAAAACAACTCGCAAAAGAACGATGAGTGTCTCTTTAGTAGACTACTGTGAGATAGCTACATGTGGTCACTATGAAAGGGCCAATGTGGCATTCTGATCATAATTATTTTAAAGGAATAGTATGTTTTTGAGTAATACACTTATCTGCTTTCTTTCCACAAGTTAGATGAGAAATTGATACCATTTCATATCTGTATGGTAATTATGAAGCTGTATCAAACAGTTATGGAGGACTGAACCTGCCAAAATAAATAAATAAATAAATGTCTTGACCAATAAATAAATAAATAAATAAATAAGCCATTTAATGTACCAAAATAATATTAACAATAAATGTAGGGATTAATTATTTGATCAAATGTGACATAAATTGATATTTCTGTTTTAATTTGCCTCTTTATTTACCTTTGTATTAATTCCCCTATCGATCTAATCTTCTATTTAATTTTCCCTTTTATTTATTTATTTGTATTAACTTTTATAGCATATATTTATTTCTAAGCATTTATTTTTAATCTTGTTTTATTTCTTTTTCATTTATTATAAAATGTATTTATTCATTATTAAATGTAGATTTTATTTATGTATTTATTTATTTATTTCTACATGATTTACCCTTTGCATTTCCCCCCCTATTTATTTCCCCAAACTTATTTATATCTGTATTCTTTTCTTTATACATTTTTTGTACATTTGATGGCATATTTATTTATTTATTTATTGAGTCATTTATTTATTTATTTTTGCTTTTGGCAGGCTCTGTCCTCCATTGCCGGTTAGTTTAGCTTAGCATAAAGACTGGAAAGAGGGGGAAACAACTAGCATGGCTCTGTCTGAAGGTAACAAAATCTGCCTACCACTACCAGTAAAATTGGTAATAAACCCTTTATTATACAAGAAATGAATACAGCAAGTATGGCAGGCCGAAGTTGAAGTAAGATGTCTGTCTGTGAACTGTGATGGATGTTTACAACAGGTTGTGTCAAAGTCTGTTTCCTCATCGATTAATGTGTCCCCTTATCTTAACCTGACCCCAACCAGTTATCTCTGTGAGGCCTAACAATAACCTCAGCCCACCACGGAGGGCAGCTGTGTGGGAAACTGGGTTTGTAGGGGAGGGAAATACTATTCGAGGAAGAACAGACTTCAACACAAGACAACAAGCAGTTTGGGTAATAGTTTTATTGTTTGTTTTTTCTTCCAAATAAGTTTGACTGACCTGTGGGTTTGTTTACAACCTGTGTGATCATCTGACCACCCGTGCCCCATGCCCCATATGATTTGTTTTTAACTTTGTTGCTGTGTTTCAAGATCTCAACAATTATTCTGGTGAGAATAATGTTATTGACAGAAGGAAAGATGGACACATGGGATACGAAATTGTAATAAACTAGACTTACCCTTTAAAGGTATAGTTTGACATTTTGGTAAATACGTTTATTTGCTTTCTGGCAGAGAGTTAGAAGAGAAGATTGATACCACTCTTCTATTTGTACGGTAAATATGAAGCTGCAGCCAGCAGCCGGTTAGCTTAGCTTTGCATAACGACTGGGATCCGGGGGAAACAGCTAGCCTGGCTCGGTCTGAAAGTAATAACAATAAAAATGTGGAAATATATGACACATTTTAGACTGTTCTATTATGATGTGTACACATACCAGCAATAAATTATTTTTCAACCTCAGAGCTTGAAGGAGAAAGAGATGTTGGGGAGATGGAGAGGCTGTAGAAACAAGGGAACTGTTACATCAGCAGCTCAGACTCACTTGTCTGCTTGTGTTTGTGCGTTTGCAACTCCGTACTTACAGAGAATCTTTTGGCTGAATAAAACTGAATTGGTATGTGTCTGCATTAGATAATATTCTTACAGCCACAGACATCTTCCCCCAGCGCTCTGCCAGGCCTCAGTCTCCTAACATGGCAGTCCAGCCCCTCCCCTTGAATGTGATAGCACCACACACCCCCTGCTGTCTAATGAGAGGATCAGACACTACATATTTGTTACGATCCCCTGTTGAGGTTACCCCTTCCTCTGCCTCTCTCCCTGTCTCCTCCTCCTCCTCCTCCTCCTCCACTCGGTCAGGCTCACTGCTGCGTTTATGGCTCTCTGTGGCTCAATAGAGTATCTACTGGCCTGCTGACACATGCAAAGCACAAACATTCACGCACGCGCAAATACAACCTCTAAAACGCCTACACACACACCTACACATGTGCATGGTACACTCACACGAACTGAGGCTACACACTTTTGTGGTTTTAAAAGTGCAGTAAATGGATGGGCCATCACGAGCCGGTTCTCTATAGTGTGCTGCATGAACAGAGAAGGATCTGAGGATGATCAGCACCACCCTCTCAGTTTGTCGCTAAAAGATATAAAGCTGAATCCGACCTGCCAGTATAATTACAGGCAGGAATCTGAAGAATGCTGTGATCTGAACTGAGCCTGACACCATGTATTGGGCCCCATGCAGCTGATTTACCCACTCCCAAGAGTGTGGGGGCGTATGTGGGAGATTTTGACCTTGGTGTTAGCGGGCGCCATTTGTTATAAATGACACTTTTTCCACAGTCTTTCTAGCATCGTGTATCACACAACGCATCTGGTAGATCACTAACTTTGCCTGATTTTAAGCTGATGTTTGGATCCTGCAGTAGTGGAGTTGCATCACTCTTAAAACACTTTTACAACCCACTTTCTCACTAGTGCACGCTCCGAGCCAATGAGCTCCGGTTTGTGTACGCATGTGTTTCTGGGGTTTACCATATACAGTCTGCGGTGTGCTGTGCTCTCCTTCATCCAGAACAGAAAGAGGCCATGTCACTTATCTGAGGAATTCACCCTGAACATCTCCTCTTCATAAACACTCCCCTGTGGAGCTCATCCCTCTCTCACACAGTCTCAGTTTCTTTCACACACACCCCTCTGGATCTACATGGTGTGCTGTATGAATTGCAGAAAGCAAAACTTATACAAGAGCGTCTATAACTAAAACAATATCCATCACCCATCATCGTCCTACACGACCACAAACGCCACCTGGAACTTCCATAAACTGGCCCACATTGCTGACATAGTTCTCCGTCTTTGTGTTTTCAGTGTCGCGGCTACACCAAACAGGTGGTCCTCATTAATGCTTGTCTTGAAAAATGAGTCGAGACAAAGAGGAACACGTGCAAAAGGCTCTCATGATGGCGTTTGCCTTGGTTCATGTTGGTGGAGTCCTTATGGACCAGCTCAGATCTCACACATCTCTCCCTGTCTCTGGATTCACACTAACTGACAATAGTTTGTTGTGGTATTTCTCTACCTCACAAGGTAGATGAGTATCTGACAAAAGCATGAAACACACATAGAGATGGCGGCACAGAGGACGGTTGTGGAATTCCAGAGGCCTCTGATCCCAGCAATGAGGACTATGTCCGAGTACGACGACAGAGATAAGAATGGCACCTGGAGAATGCACTCCAGAGCACGTTCATGTACTTCTGAAGGAAAAGATATGCTAGAAATGAGCAAACATACTCTCACATAACAATACAGCCACAGACCTACCTACACGGCCCTGTTAAAATAGATAGATCAGAAGATATGAGCATCAGTATTGTTTAACTCGGACCAGGAAGTTGGGAAGCCTGCAGATTAATCATTCATACTGTATATCAGAGTGGCTGCATGTGTACTGTGAGCACACTGCACCCCTTTCTGTGCATACACCGATGTGTGTGCGTGCCTGAAGAGTGCATATTAGGAGTGTAACGTGACACCCAGGTCTCGCAGGGGGGACTGAATCTGTGACCCCATCTGGAGATGCCGACTTCCAGACTCTCTAAAGGCCGGGCTGCTAATGGAACATGAATCCGGATGAATGGATGGTAGATGTGTACAGACAATAAGCCAATTAACCCCCCACTTGCCTCCACCAATGTCGCCCCAAATAAAAAAAAATGACGCACAACCAGAGAATCACTGTAAGGTTTAGGGAATAATGTGGTCGATATTTGATGTAATTAGACCTTCTTCACAACAGACATTTGACTTTTCATAGCAGGAAATAGATGATACTAATAGCGCTAAGAATGGCTCTGTTCAGTGTGCCAGTACGCCATGACAGTGTGCCAAAATGACCCTGAAACATCCTTTATTATATTATTTATACCTGAGCTTTTCTTACTGTGACGTGTCAGAATGTGTCCAGTGAAAAAGGCATACCACTCCACAATGTTTTAAACCTCCGATGGTGGAAGAAATGTTGAGAGGAGCCTCAAAAACATTATTTTCTGCCTCTGTCTTGTTCTGAGTCTTTCATAACATCGGTGCACTTTTTTCTCTTTTTTTTTTTAGATTTATACACATTTTTTTTCTCTTTCTTTACAGTATATACCGGTGTGTCTATATATACATATATATATATTTTTTTCCTTTTCCATTTTTTTTTCTTTTTTTCCTTTCTTTCTTTTTTCTTTCTTTTTTTTGGGTTGTTGTACCCATGTGTCATGTGGGGTAGGGGAAGGGAAGAGGGGATATATTTTTTTTAAGAGCTCTTTGTCAGGTACATATACGTACATAATATACGTGGATTCAAAAATAAAAACAATACTTACATACTTATGCAGTATTACAGACATATGTAAATGCTCATGATTTGCTGTTATAGTCTAATCTAACCCCCAGCATTGAAAAATAAAAATTTGATCACAAAAAAAATATATTTATCGGCACACTCTATCAAAACCATGCAGTCACATGACAACATTGTTATCTCATGTGTCAGATACGTTGCGTAGTTGCCCATTTTACAAGCACAGACACACACAGCACACATGCTTAGGTTAGTTATATGGAAGTACTGTTGTTAGGATGTTTACATTTTTGTCCCAGCGTTGTCTGTTTTGTGTTGTTATTTTACAGTATAAAAAGTTTAGCACAAACACACACATGTAATCTAACATATTGGTAGTCTTTATTATCTGTATTATATTTAGTCTGTTGTTTTCTCAGCTCCACTTGACTCGCAAACAACAATGTTTGTCAGAGTCTTCAAAAAGCTGAATGTTTAGATGACAAGAAAACCTGGAATTAATCATACATCAGTGTGCAGATTTACAACTTTCTGTGTCGTTACTGACGTCTCCACAAGGAGGTTTTTGTCAACAACCGCAGCCCCACTGTAGGCTGTGAGTTTGTTTGTTTTGCTAAACTGGGAAAGCAGCACAGAAACACCCCTTAGTCTCTCTTCCCTATGCGTACATGTGTATACTGTACCGCACTGCATTCTGTATTTATACTGAATCTAACCAGGAGGGAGGTGGGTTGGTCTGCAAATACCTTCCAGTTTTGGCAGAGGTCATAGTCATATATCTCCTCCTCAATCAGTGGAGTGGATACCAACTGTCCTATGCGTCTGTGTGTTACATGAACTCATTAACAATGCATCTGGAAAGCATATAACCATTAAGGTCTGGCAGCTGGGGGCAGCTCCACCCTCACAGACTCTGGCTGACTCAAACTGCACTGCTGTTACAGCACATATCACAAAGCCTATTAGAGCACTTGTAACAAGCTGAGTGTACATTATAGTGAAACATGTACAGTGGTACTAATTTACTATTTCTAAATACTACTTAAATGTTCACTCACTCTGGCAAATCATTTGTATTCATCAGGTTTTAATGTAGATGTTTTCTTCACATGTTAGTAACAAGGAGACCAAACTGTTGCTGTGGCATTGTTCGTGTCTTTCCTTTGTTTCCACAAGGGTCTCTATATATGTATTGTACGTATACATTCCTCAGTCACAGCTCCATCTGTTTGTAGGAAGAATAGAGAGGCCCTCAGCAGACCCCTGAGAGGTTTAAAGTATGCCGGCCTCCTGCAGTCTCCAAGCAAACACGCTGAATACTCCACTCGGCTCTGGCAGGCCGGTTTTAATTCAGCCTGGGCCTCACGAGGAGGTGAACTAGTTGGACTCCAGCCAGGTAAATGGCTCAAACTAACAGCCATCAGAAGACATCACCCTCATGCCTTAGCCTCTCGCTGCCTTCAGTCCTCTCTTTGTTTGTAAAATGCAACCTTTTATGCAGCGACAGGGTGTGACAAGGGGACACACAGCCCTCGTCCTTGTGGGAGATATGACCACCAGTCTGTCTGCCACCTTTACTGTGCAATTTCCTTAATTTCCCTAAGATGACTCATCCAGTTCCCTCCCCCCTTCTCTCTCCCGTTTATTGCTAGAAGCTTCCAGTGAGAATCGCCGTTGGCAGTGAGGCTGCGCTTCTGATTTACTGATTGATTTTAGCATTAACGACCAGCCCTCCTCCCAACTAACCCCAAACACACACACACACACACACGTTATCTATTGTCGAGCCCCTCCTGTGGCTTTAAGATAAAGCCGTTACAAGCTGAGCCTGGAAGCTGAAGTCTTGATAATGCATGGATGCAACAGAGGAGGAAGAGTACAGATGTGTGCGTGGAAGTGGGGAAAAGGTGAATTTCAATCGTGTTTTGATTAGCAGCATTCTCACTCCAATTTAATAGCAAAACAAATCTCTAGAATCTCTATCTAGAAATCATATTTACAGAAAGTTGTCTTGTGATTTACATTATTTGAAGCAAGTGATTATAGAGCAGTGGATAATAATCTCTCCTGAAAGCAGCTGTAATCAATATTTTTTATAATTACAATAGCAATGTGAAAGGGGGTCGCTCGTATATGGATAAACCTACAGAGAATTATCACCTGAGTGCAGTTTTATAGTGAGTTTCAGATCATTGTTTAGCTGTACTTCTGCTACTTTACTGTGTTGAGTAGTGAACATAGTGCAGCATTTAGCAGCCAAAGAGACAGATGTTTCCCTCAGGAGTTGGTAGAGACCAAAATCGGAGTTACATTCATCAGGTGGACAGAAACACGACTAAATAAATTATAATGTTGGTCCATAACTGCTGGATGTGAAAATAAGCAACTGTTTGCTAACAACTTCACCATATCAACTTAAAAAGTGATGATATTTCAATGTTGTGTTCACAACCATAAACTGTATATAAGTGGGCGTAGTGACCGTGACATCACCCATTGGATGGTGGACTACGGTTTTGAGAAGGTTATAATTAACTGTCATGAACTGAAACACACTGTGAAAGGGTTAAAGCTCTGTGATGAAAACACAAACAACAGACCAAAGACCGAACAACACCATGGTAGCGACCTGTCAATCACAAGTAGCCGCGCCCTAAAGCATTCCCTGCTTTATGGTCTATTTGACTCTAAATGGGACCATAATTTACTAAATGAACATCATGCTGTATTGAAGAAGACTTGAAACTAGCGATTGAGACCATAAACTCATGTTTACAATGTTTACTGAGGTAATAAATCAAGTGAGAAGTAGGGTCATTTTCTCACAGACTTCTATACAATCAGACTTCTTTTTGCAACCAGAGGAGTCGCCCCCTGCTGGCTATTAGAAAGAATGCAAGTTTAAGGCACTTCAGCATTGGCTTCACTTTTCAGACCCGGAGGTCGCCCACTACTCACAAGTTGTTTCTGCTGCCCCCAAGTGGCCAAAATAGGCCATATGTTATTTCAGGTTTGAAGTGAGACTACATAACTCTTGAAAGAAGAAAAGGTATGAAAAGTTGAGTTCCTAAACAATAAAACAAACATTCGCTCAATTAAATTCCCTCTGGGTTTTTGCAGGTATAGTCTTACTGTTGCATAACTGACAATACTGAGTCCATTTGCGGACTTGCCCTTCTCTGCTTTTGTTGCACTGCATTTTAGCATTTTACCATGATGCCGAACTGTCAGTTGTAGCTACTGCAGTTCAACTAAAGTTAGATAGGCTCACTTTAATGAATCAGACTCTCATTCTCAGCATCAATTTGAATCAACCCTCCTAGTTTGCGGCAGACTGTGTTGCTTGTTCAAGAGAAACATGGCAGGCTGTGTGATGAAGGTACTGTGTGGTCGTGTGCTTTATAAGCCCTGAAATTATGACCTACAGGCATGCGATAGCCATGAGGCGAACTAAAAAAGATCATAAAGATGTTCCATAAGAGAAATAAAACACATACATACGTCAGCACAGCATGAACTGAAGTAATAAAGAAAGGATATAGAACTGATCAATTTGAACAGAATAAATCAATTCAGTATCACATGATGAAACTGAAAGGAGACTAAAGAAATTAAGAGTTAAACAAATATTTAAAAAACAAGCTTTTCTTGGAAACGCGAGGCCACTCTGCCATCTTTTTAAAGATCAAATGTGTGATTACGTGTTTAATTTGTCCATTAGTTCTGAGAGGGAAATAGCAACCGCATGCTAACCAACCATGAATGTGCTGTTCTCTGAAACATGACACGTCGCCTAATTACATAATAACAACACAGTTCCCTTTTTTTTGTACTGCCTGTAACAAGAATATGTTTAAGCACTCCTACTTTACCAAGAGGTATAGAAAATAACATTTCAGTTATTTTCAAAGCCATCATGACAAAATGAACCATAAGATTTCCAGGTGAATGAGACACAAATATGTTAGTTTGCCTAGTTAGCTTTATACTGCAAGAAAGGACCGTTTGTTGTTGCTGCTGCTGCTGTACTTAGGTGAACAATGACACAACTACACTGTGCACCACTTCTAACTCACAAAAGTACTCATTTTTAAAAAAAAGTACTCATTTTACTGACATGGATTAAATGTCTTGATGTTAGATTGTTGCATTCATTTCATCATATTTATGAAATTAATTATTTGTGTGCATCTTTACATTCGTACATCTGAACATCTAAACACCGTAGCATTGTGTGTAACTACAGGTATGTATTATTTGTGTTGTGTTGTTTATGTATTTTGCACTTAATAAAGCATAACAAACTGCACGTTTCCATTCTTTAATTCTTTCTAATTATTTATTTTCTCTACCCTTTCCTATAAACCTTTTTAAAACTGCTTATAATCATGTTTGAATATCCTCTCTCTCTCTCTTTGTCCCCTTTTTAAAAATTAAGAGTACCATTTGCTTCAAATACTTAACTTTGTTTACCATACAAACACTTCAATAGAGCTGCAACAATTAGTTGATTAATCAATTATTTGTCAACTATTAAATTACTCGCCAACTATTTTGATACATATTTGATAGATTACAGCTCCTTAAATGTGAATATTTTCTGGTTTCTTTACTCCTCTATGACAGTAAACTGAATATCTTTAAGTTGTGGACAAAACAAGACGTTTGAGGACGTCATCTTGGGCTTTGGGAAACACTGATCGACATTTTATAGACCAAACAACTAATCGATTAAGCAAGGAAATAAGCAATAGTTGCAGTCCTACACTTCAATAAAAAAATATTTTAAAAGAAAAAATAATGGGCCCACAAATGTTTGCACCAGACCTCTTTGTCCTGTTTGTTTCCATGTTATCTCTCGTCAGTGAGCACCCTTACAGGAGTGGGGGTTACAGGGAGACACACCGTCAGTACTCTGATAGTGAAGCAGATCCAGTACAATAACTGAAGCCATCCTGGTGTGTTTAAAATGGTCAGCGCTGAATGTTGTATTGTTGGGATGTTGACACAGCTGTATGCAAATTGGCTGGATGCACACAAAATCAAAATTTGACCTTGTGCCCCGTCTGCAATGCCTTGAAGTCTCATTGCTGGAAAGAACCACAGAGGGAGTGGATGTTGAATAGCATAACAGTTCATGTTTAGGAGTATGAAGGGGGCTTAAAAGCAACGACAATGAAACTCAACTTGAGAGACAAAGATCTTCCCTTATAGATGTCTTGTGCAACTAAGGGATAAAATGACCAATAACACACACAGTTCAAATAATGTAAATGTTTAGTTTGTCTTAAAGGGAACC
>CAKAKQ010009273.1:0-13395 GCA_916700675.1 Helicolenus avius | reverse complement strand
CACTGAACTACAAGCCGGCGAGTCACCTCTTTAGATGAGATGGATGGAAGACGGGGACATACATACGCACAAAAACATATCTTTTGCTTAAAGGTAAAGTTTGACATTTTGGGAAATATGCTTATGCGGACAGTTTCTTGGCTCCGAGGCAACCAGCAGGGACTCCAGGAAGTTAGTGGTTGTTGTTAATGCTTGGTAAAAGCAAATTGGAGCCTTATTTATCAATCTTATCAAGAAAGTAAATACGCGTATTTCCCAAAATGTCAAACTATTCCTTTAACAGCGTATGGAAAGACCAACAAGACTGAAGGAAGTGATGCTACCAGGTTTTTTGTTTCTGTTTTTTCTTTCTGTGCATCATTACTAATAATCCCCTCTGTGTGGTTCAAGTTCAGTGTCATCCTTGGTCTGGATTTCATTGTGATTTTGTTGTGTTTGAGATGAAAGATTGTTGCCTTAAGGCTCTGTTTGTGCAGTAGAGAGTAGAAAGAAATCCTCCTTATTTAAAACTACCCATCCTTTTAAGCAAAGTGCAGTTTATTTTTCTTGTGAGTAATCTATGCAGTGGAACAGAAGGGCAGCTTTTGATGTTTCTGATGACCCTGGTTGACGTTATACTTGAACCACAATCCCTCCCCGTGTCCCGTGCCTTATCGTGGGAGTAGTCAGCATTTACCCTTTAAAGTATTATTTTTAAACACATCAATGGTGTTTAAAGCGCTGAATCTCTTCCAAAATCCCACAGTCTTTTAATCACCATTACTTTTTCCTCTGGCATTTTGGCAATTTCCATGATGTAACACACAGAGAGCTCCCAGGTCCCTCCTCTTTCAGAGGACAGCCAGTGTTGTGACGTCTAGACATGTCTGCTCTGTTTGGATTTCTTGGGAAAGATGTCACATTAGAAGCAGCTTCTGCTCAGAGAATCGAGGCATTTTATATTTTAGTCTGATTTCACTCTTGATTTTGGAGTTGACAGTATGAGTTTTGGTCTCTCTCCTGACAAAATACCAGAGGAATAAGTGAGGAAATGCTCTCAGTCTGTTTGGCTCAACTCCTAAAAATGCGCAGAGAAAATACAAACAGAAACATAAGAACTGTGTGACCATTCGATGTGTGAACAATGCTACTTTTGCACTTTTTTTTGTGTACATATCTTGTATATAATCATATCACTTTGATGCTGAATGAGATTAGTAGAAAATGACATTGGGTGCTACCAGCCTGTGTTGTGAGCTGGACTGGGCGACATCTAGCTGGATTGACAATGTTGTTGTCAGGCAGAGGAACCAGGACAGCCACCCTGGATACCACCTGAACCAGCATGTGAATCCACCCGGATGTCTCCCAGTTGCACACCAGCGTCAGACAACATGAATGTAGATGAATGACCGCTACGGTCTCTTAACGTAGGTAGACTTTTTTTGGCTGTATATCTCTTGTGCACAATGCTTTGTAATGGAAAACTTTGACGGCATATGAATGTACCACCGACATTATTATGTGATTGTAAAGACGATTGTGTGTTTAACAAAAGATAGGTTATGTATATAAGAAAAGATTAACATGTTAACAGGTCACAAGGTGTGTGCAGTGATACAGTGATCCCTCATAGATCCTCTTACGACGATACATGTCTTTTTTAGACCAGCTTATACTTACATATGAGAGAGGGGTCACTAACCCTGAAATGGAGACACGTAAGAGAGCGACAAAGCAAGGAGTGTGTGTTATTTATGTCATTTAAGCTTGTGTTTGGGATTCTAAATGAACACTGGAATTCAAATAGATTTGTGATATTGTTGTAGTGGTGTTTTTATCGCTGTTGCTGCACAGCCAGTTTTGCTTGTTTCGCTGGTTTGTTAGGTTTTTGTTTGTTGACAGTTACTTTCGTCATCATGGTACAAAGGCATAAGATGTCTCAATAATCATATCTGAGTTTGTATTGAAATCTTTACTTACTTTATTTATCCTAATCAGTTTGTGTTTGAGTTTGTGCTGTGAATTAATTACAGGTAAATTTGATCTCACAAGACATAGTTGTGTTTTCATATTATTCGTTATACAAATGATTTGCATAGGTGTTGTCTATATACAGTATACAGGTATTGTATATTTTGCAGTTGTGTATTTCATGTTAGTTGTGTAATGAGTTAAAACTCAGATACATTTTTAATGATGCATTTCATTTATTAGTTTGTCTCAACACATTCACACCTCTGTTCTTTAGATTTGTGTTGCGACGTGAAGCATTACAAATGCGTAACCAAGCAGCTTTGAGACTGCATTATTTTTCATTATTTAATCACTGTAATGTATGCAACAATAAATCAAAAAGATTGTAAACAACTGGTGTCTCCTGTGACTTTCTGAGGACAAACACTGTGAAGACAAAAGACGAATACTTCCTTCGTGCTCTAGATGTCAGCATAGATTTTCAGCCATTCTCTCACTGAGGCAAAAAAATCTGTGAGCTTTATTCTCCATTATCCATCAGGGTGTGCACATGGACGTAATGTAGAGTATATGTGACTGATGGAAATGAACCGACTGAACCCTAAGCTTTGGCATTTAGTGAATTTAGTGATTAGTGAACTAAATATTTTCGGAAACCAGCGTGATATTTTATTAATCTAAAACTCCATTTCAAACCAGCTTAGTCTGTGAATGATCACTTCAACACTGTTTTGATGCACGTTTTGGGCAACTTTATGCCTCAACATTGGTCTAATACTCGCTCCAGTGATACAGAAACAGGTTTTTTAATTTGTCTCACTTGTGAGGTTTGTGGTTTGTCACTCTACACCTTGAAATCAATAAGTAGTTTCTTGCTGATTCACCCTCTCTCAACAAGTTGATCTGCACGTCAGACAGTCACCTCCGGTTGTTGCTAGTTAGCTGTTAGCTCGTCATGCTCAAGGCTAAGACTCAGAGGTCTGACCCAGTTATAGATCTAAGCTGCTTTGGAAACAGGCCCAAATCTATCCCAGTAGGAGCCAGTCTGGGTTACAGTTGTGCCACTCTGGATTTAACTCTGGGAGCTTAGAGTTTAGCTTTACGGAGAAAATGTGTGGAAATATTCCGGGAGCTCCCAACACCTATACAGTGATTAACACGGGTTCGACCACTAGTTGGGAACATTACAAACATCACTGTGGTTGTCAGAAGCCTTTTGTGCATCTGTTCGTCTGGGCTTTCTCTCAGGTTCCCGGCCTCAGGGAGGAGAGGAGTCAGGAGTCAGGGACAGACGGACACAATTTCTTACTCTCCTGCACTCTCTCCAAGTTCACACACACGCACGCACGTACACACACACACACACACACACACACACACACACACACACACACACACACACACACACACACACACACACACAGAGGTCCATTGTGTGTCTGTTTCAGTGGCTTCTCCTCAGGAGGCTCTTGTTACCGTCTCTTACGGCCAACAACAAAGAGCTGAATGTCTTTGCTACCAAAGAGATAGATGAGAACGAGTAAGGGACATATCCACAAGGTCTTTTAAACATTTAAAGACTCAATACTGCTTGTGTGTGTGTATGTCCATATTTTTTGTTGTCGTGTTATGTCTCTTACATTCTGATCTTACAGTATCATACCTGTATCAAATGAGAGCAAATACCAAGAGTAGCCTGATATATCTCTGTAGGATGTACAGCTGCACCTCTGTTGCCTCAGGTGAATCAGAAAACAATAAAGAAGAAATGCATTTCAACCCCTCACACTGTCTTTAGCTGGTAGGTTGTGCAAAGTCTTTACAAGTAAAAAAAAAAGACAATAAGTTCATTACACATAGCTGCACAGCGGCCAAAGTTAAAGGGTGTCAGACCAGCTGCAGGCCACGATGTTAACATAGAAAAACAAGCATTGTGACCATGTGTCAGAGAGCACTTTCTTAATGGCAGTGGAGTTGCAAGTTCAAGCGCCAATGTTGGCAAGTATCCTCAGTGAAGTGTCCTCGAGCAAGACACTGAATCCCTATCAGCTGCGGGGGTGACTCTTCTGTTGCAGATCTTGACCTTTGACCTCCTTATAGAGGGGAATTTTCTTAGGGGTCCTATAATATGTCCGTTTGATGAATGGTGAATTCATTTAAATTTGTCCTGAACCACCTTTTAGTTTAGTTTAGTTTATTTGAGGAGCGACAGTGCAAATTAAAAAATACACATGGTATAAAAAATGCAAGAATTAGTCAAAAGGCTATTTTTCATTTGTTGCCCCTGGAAAAGTAGGGACATTTATACATGTAAAACGACATTGCAGACAAGGAGGACATATAATTTATATAGAAGCAACATAAGATTACCTCATAGGGTGCAATAATCTATGAGAAAGTGTTCTTATAAAGGAACAATGGACACCTGTTGAGAGCTGGACTGAAGTGTCTATACTGTAATATTTACAGTCAGGATGCTACAGTGTGTGGCCATATGAAACAAAGTAATTGTTACAGAAAGGTCTTCAAAAAGATACTTCTTTACTTTAAAGCAGCTATAATGAATATTTGTGTAATAACAATGAATCAAATGGCAATGTGAAAAGAATATGACAATTTGAAATGGGTCGCATGGAGAATTATCACCTGAATCTGCAGCTGCTCTCGACTTTAAGGAGCTTTATAATATAGAACTTTTCAGTTTTGGTTCACTCTCAACGCTCTCATAACTCATTTTCAGCCGCAGCAGGCAACTGTTTTCAGTATAAAAGCTCCGATAAACCTGCCGCACACTAAACAGCCCGGCACCAAAAAGCAGACAGACCCAGTTAGTGAGTAGCTGGTGAACATAGTGGAGCAGTTAGCTGCTAAAGAGCCAGAGATTTCTCTCAGGAATTGGTAGAGACCAAAAACAGAGCTTAGAAAGTGGATATTGGACTTACATTAATCAGGTGAACTCAAACACAACTCAAAATGAATGATAATGTTGCTCTGTAACTGTGAAATGTGTGAATAAGCAACTGTTTGCTAACAAGTTTACCATACCAACTTAAAGGCCTAGACACAACAACCCGACGTCAAAGAACTAGCGGCGCAAAGGCGGACCATCGAGTCTCCTCACATCGCCTTTGTCTTGGCCAAAACGTTGCACTCGAACACACCGCAAAGATTCAACATGCTGAAATAGCCGAAAAAACATCGGCTTGGTGTGTCAAGGTCTTAAAAGATGATGATATGTCAAAGTACCTGTTATTACTCTTGTCAAGACACAGAAATTAAAATATATTTTCACATAAACACACTTATGCACACATGATCTGGCATGATAAGGCACAATTCCTTTTTCAGCCTGGTGGATTTGTCTGTTGGTGTGCGTGTCCGAGGTGACACGGCACATTTCTCTTCCCTTTAAATGGCTCTTCTTAAACAGCGGAAAAGCTTAGCCTTGATTTAAATGTGTTCTCTACCTTAAGCTCATTAAAACACCTCTCGTGTTCAGGAGCTCATTATTGTTTTCTGTCCCCGTCCGTGCCGTCACGCACACACACACACAAAACAAACATATTAGCAGATACATGCATATAATCTAGAAACATTAAATATCAACCAATGATATTGGCGACTGTAAGTACAGTAGGTGATAAAGTGTGTGTTGTGCTAATCTACAGTCTGACAGAGGAAACAGCAGCTGTGTGGATGCGTGATGTTACCTGGCAGCTTGTTACCAAACACACGGAGGTGTGTATGCCAAGACACATCCGATCTATTTTAGGCCTGCTGTGCAGAACTGATGAGGTGTGAAAATGTCCTTGTTGTGAACGGACTTAAGGAGCCAATTGCAAGTAAATCCTTTTTAAAAAATGTCCTCTTCCAAGTATAATACTGGAGTTGAGCTCCTTACAAATACCTGAAAAGTTTGTCCACAAATGTATAAATAGAAGACATACAACTCTTATGCACGACTGCCTGAGGGACCAATGGAAATATATCCAAAGTTACTTCAAAGCTCAACATGAAAGAGCACGTACTTTCCTAGTTCCTGTGCTAAAGCTGCACTAATGACTCAGCATTTCAAATTCACAGGTGTCCGACACGCAGACTACCTGTTCTACAGCTTCAAGACCCCCCAAGATGATCTACTTTTCCACCACCTCACCCCCATCGTTTCTGTCTCTGACCTTTGACCTTTTCTGGCAAAGACTTTTACTCTCACATTATGTTTCCCTCTGTCCCTTTTCCGACAGAAAGCTGAAGTTTAATGAGCTGGTCATTGACGATTCTCTCTCAAACGACAGGCAGAGCCATTGTTGGCAAGAAAAGAGAGAAGGATGAACATTTTTGAATTCACCCAGAACCATTTAAAACTAAATGAAAAAGTAGCTTTTTTAACAATAAGGGTTTGAGCAGGAAGTACAGTTAAAAGGGGAAAAGAATAGTGAGTCGTTGGCTTGTAATTGAAGAGTTTAACCTTTAATATTTCCTTGTTCAAACGTGTTTAAGGGCAATCTATAATTGCAGATCAATGTCTCCTGTTGAAACAAGCTTTCTCCCACTAATGATCTACTTGTACTCAGTCTAAGCTTTCTCGCCTGATCTTATTGTACATTTTGTAGATTTAAAACCTGAAATTACATACAAAATATTCTACAGTGCTCACAAATCAAACTCTTTAAGAAAATGAGCATGCACGCCTCAAACGTAGACAGTAATTTTCATTCTATACGTCACTGTTCAGATACCAACGGTTCATTAAAGCTACACGCAGTAGAGAGTCTCTGAGGAGCATCTTTGAGAGTCGGCCTGTGAACATAATTAAAGCTTTAATCTCTGCTCTTGGCTAACAAGTTTTGATGTGGTCTCGTGGGTTTGTGCAGGAGAACCCCGTGACCTGTGAATCTGGTCAGATAGTCGTTGAGTCATGGTTAATCTCAGCTGCCTCCTTCCATTCGCTGAGGGTTGTTAAGTCAACATATTGATGGACTGTAAATACAAAGTGTGGTATACTTAGTTATGTAACCTGATAAGATATCAGTGTTGCCTTCAGTTTTGATTTGATAATAATATCAGAAAATCTGTAACATAATAACTCTAAAAATGAGGACACTTTGCATTATTTGTTTTTAAAGTGGTGTCACTTTTGTTTAATTAAACCTGCAATAACATATTTTTGGCCACTTTGGTGCAGCGGGAACAAGTTGCGAACACAACACTGACCATATACACTTTAAGGTTGATATAGTGAGCATGTAAGCAAACAATTGCTTATTTATACGTCCAGCAGCTACAGAGTAACGCACAGATTTAGAGTCATATTTGTGAATATAAATCCAATATTTACTCTCTTTTTGCTCTGTTTTTGGTCTCCACCAACTCCTGAGAGAAATATCTGGTTCTTTATCTACTAAATGCTCCACTATGTTCACCAGCTAGTCGCTAGCTGTGTCTGTCAGCTGTTTGGTGCTGGTGTACAGTATTTCTTTGGAGCTTTTCGGCCGACGACAGCGGTGAGAGTGAACCAAAACAGAAAAGTTGTGGGTCGTAAAACCAAAACAATGAGTTTAAGTTAATAAGTTAATAATGATCTGTGTGTCCCGTTGTTAATATAAAACAGTGATTATAGCCACTTTAAAATAATAAGAAGCTGTGATCAAGAACTTTAACGCTGCACTGAGGCAATTAGGAAATTAAGAAGTTATACACACTGTCCCAGACATTCTTCAGGCTCAGTTTAAGCTGTACAGTATATCTGTGTCCATGCATGTTGGATAATCCCAGCTGTGTCCCACCATGACTGTGTGACCCTGTCAGACCTGACCTGCTGTCTCAATGATTAGAACAGCTGACGTAGGAGTGACTTATATGCTCCTTAATAATACACATACAGTACATCATGACATGCTGCAACAAGGCTGGATTAACCCACTAGAGGGGCCCCTGGGCAGAAATGAGATGTGGGCCCTTGTTGACCCTTTAGTGGGTGATCAGTAATTACTTTGTGATAACGTAAACCCTTTCCCCCTATTCAGCATTTATAAGCAGCATATAAACATTAATAAATGGTTAACACTATTAATGTCTTTATAAACAACTAAAACTCCTTGTGTATAGGCTTGTGTACAAATAATAATGAATGACAACACAGGAAAAACACAGTTGTAATGATAAAAATACATCTTCATATTTAGGAACTATAAGTGAAGTTATAATTGTTGACAAATACTGTACATTAATGAACTGCATATAGTGTGTTATAAACCATTTTTTAAATGTTTAGCCCATTTAATGCTTCAACCATGGTAAGTAACTAATACGCACAATTTTATTTAGTAAAATGCGCCATGCAAGCAACAATTAAATGATTGGCTGTCAACTATTCATTTAATCACCAACTATTTTGATAATCAATTAATCAGTTTGAGTCATTTTTTAAATTTTTTTCAAGATTCCAGCTTCTTAACGTGAATAGTTTCTTTACTCCTCTACATTTCACAGAAAATAACTAATTGATTAACCGAGAAATTAATCAAGAGATTAATCAACAATGAAAATAATCGTTAGTTGGAGCCCTAGAAACAATAAAGGCCTTTAAACTAAACTTTTAACTAGAGCCTCTCTACAAAATGGGGCCTTAAAATTAGGTAATAATTCAGGTGCTGCCTAAAGGTCTCGGTCAGTTTAGTATATAATATAAATTAGTGGTGCATACAACAAACTAATGTCCACACTGTAAACCTGCAGAGTCTTTGGGGCCCCAGAGTAGTTGCTTTGGCCTGTTGGTACAGACTGTTTCAACACAGTTACATTGCTAAACAACAGCCTGGGTCCATGTTTACTTCCTGTCATTGGATGTCATTCACATACACTGTCAAAATAAAATAAACTGGGACACATTTGGAATGTTTACAACTGTGAAATGTTCTATTTCCCTCTGTTTTCTGAAAAAGATTGCAAATATGGTATAGATATACATAGTATATAAAGTATCTAGCAGATAATTCATCCTCCTAATGCAGTATGAAGGATATTAGTCTGTCCTCCCAGATCTATAGGATCCAATAACGTGAGGGGTTTCTCATTTGTAAAAAACAATCATAGTAGGGGAAAGACAATCAAGAGGATTGATTAAGGACATAGATTTTGGCAACCAGGGCCACTAAGACTGTAAATAACCACTGTAGAGATACTGGGGGAATACATAGCCCTGTCAAATGGACAGTTGACCCACTGATGACCTCAGAGGTCAAAGGTCACTGACCTGCCTCTTGACAGGTGACGGACACGTCCTAACAGCCAGTCATGGCTTGTGTCAGCTGACAGTGACACCAAACCATATACAAGCCCTTAATTATGCGCATTACTGAACCAGAACACACAAAGTAGCATCACAAAACTGAAACAGTGCTTTAGAGCCAAGCATTGTTTTAAGGGGAGATTTTGATTACACACGCTGAGTGCAACATTGCATAATACTTTGTACAGTATGACTAAAAACAAAACACTGTCCCTAAACCTTTTCTGGGCAGAAAGTCAAATTCTCAAAAATAGAGTCTGTGTGTTTTCTTTTGTTTTTTTCCTGTAAGTTCTTACACATCTAACAATCCACATTCCCCGCTGGCTTTACTGTATGATGTGGAGATTGAAAATGGGAATTTAAGAACCTTTGAATCAGGTGAGTGGTCTTACCCGGAGCTAAACTGTGGCTATTTTAAGAGATCGGCCCACCAGCATAATGTATCATTTGTTTCCCCTGCGTCAGAGGTCTTAGAGAGAGAGAGAAATATTTCATTCTTAGTGAACCACCAACTTGAAAAAGTCCTGTCTTCTGTTTGCATTATACTCACAGACATTACTGTAGAGCTATGGGTTTGTCTATAGTAAATATGAGATTGGCCTTTACAAAACAAGATGAGATTAAAACAAACCATCCAGTTGTTTTCATGCCAAGGACTCCAAGAACTGACTGAAGGCTGAGTTAGTCCATAAAAGCTGAAAGGATTTGGGAGATAACAGTGAGAAAGAGAGAGAGAGAGAGAGAGAGAGAGAGAGAGAGAGAGAGAGAGAGACGACCTTTGACCAAAATAACTCATCTTAATACTTCGACACATTGTTTGACTGTAATGGCTCAATAATAAAAAAGATACCTAGATTCCAAGTTGTTTTTTATGTGGTGTCTGTGTGTCTTTCTGTATTTCTGATTAAAATAAATAAAATAAATAATAATTAGTACCTCGATTTCCTCTTAATTCTTCCTGGTGTAACAGATCCCACATTGGTTAAACTGATCAAAAATAGACTAATGGGTGGGACTGTGGCAAGACAATTACTAATATTTACATATTTAGGCAACAAAATATATATTACATACTGTATGACATATCTAGACAGTAATAAGTGTACTTTACTTTTTAGTTTATTTTAATATTTCCATTATTATACTACTCTATACTTCTATTCCATAACATTTTAGAGTGAAATATTGTACTTTTTACTTCATTCATATAAAAAGCTACTTTGCAGATTAAGATTTTACTTGAATCTTTTTACTATCATGTGAATTTTGTTTTTGTCTTTGATTATTACTGGATGACCTACGTATGTTTTAAAAAAAATCTTTTTTGTTGTTGTACCTGTTGTACAGGTTCAGTTTCTCTTGATGTATGGTTAACTTGACTATATATCGATACTTGTAAAGTAACTAAGTGGACATTTGTGTGTAGTTGAATATTTTACAAACAAATTTGGTAAAGAAAGATTTTACATAAAAATCCTATAAAATATGATGAATTTTTGGTGGTGGGTAAAATTTGCTCCACCATGTTTATACATGGCTAATAATAATCCACTAATATCTAATACTTTTCCATTGCATTTAAGTACATTTATTGTTGATTTTGATAATTTCTTCTGACAATGTTTCTACTCACATAAGACTAGTAATAGTATTTTGTTTTAGTGCTGCTTGTACTCATGTACAGGTTCTGAGTACTTCATACCCAGGTGAGTAAGATAAGATAAGATTAACCTTTATTAATCCCCGGAGGGAAATTCAGGTGTCAAAACAGCAACAACAGCAAACACGGAGAAACACAGGAGAGGTAGAGGTATACAAAAATTATAAAAACAATAATAGAGATATAAAAGATACAGAGTGAATGGGTGAACATAGTGTGTGCAGTCCGTCAATAAATAAATGTAGTATGTGCAATAAATAACTGTAATATGTACATATGTGTAGTCTATACAGTGGTTTATAGGATGTATAGTGTAAAGTAAGTGTAAAGAGCACCAGTGGTTAGAGTCCAAGATGGTTGTACATAGTGCATGTTTAAAGTTCTTAAAGTCCTCATAGTTCTCAGTAGAATAGAATAGAACAGTAGAGTATATTATTTAATTCAAATAAAAAACTGATTTATAAACTATTTATAAAATGTGACTCCCTTGTGTCAGACAACAGCGTCCAAATATCTTTTTTTCAGTTTTCCCAGTCATCCAGAATATAAAAAAGTGACATTATTTTGCATGAATGCTCAGCTCGATGCTTGTATTGGCCAGAGATGAGACGTACTGTATGACCCCTTCCTGTTACTACCATGGAGACTATGGGATGGGAGGAGCGACGTGTTTGAGGTCCAGGTGGTCGAGTCTGCGTAAATACGCACCAAACACTTACGAAATAGTGAGCTTCATAGAAAAAAAAAGAAAAAAGAAAAAGCTGGATCCTTGCAGTTCCTGGCACTTCTATGAATGAATAAGCTGTTTTTCAGAGAGAACGCCTCCTGGATTTGATCTGCTGCTGGAGAGAAATAACCAAAAGAGCGTTTCGTGCGTCGCTGCGAGAAAAAAACGGAGAAAACAGGAGCAAACACAGTTCAGGGTGAACTTTAGACTTTTAGCCAAAAAAGGCAACTTCAAGACGGCTTGTTTCAGCGACAAGTGGAGATATGTTCAAGAAAAGCAAGAGTAAAGTGCTGGTGGATTATGCGTCTGAGGAAGACGACATGTCCTGGCACTATCATCACTCCTATAAGGTAATGATTAGACGGATGGAAAGGAAACTCAAACAAAGAGTCAGTTATGTTAAGGGGGTTAAAAATGGCAAATTACTTTACTAGAATGTATTATTGCACTTGTTCAGGCCACACTTGTTTCAGGATTTTTTTTTTTTTTACTAGAAACAAGTGTCAGGATACTAAAATGACTGTGTGAAAAAACATTGTATGACATGTTTTCATCAAATTTACTGATAAAAAAGCTTAAATTATTTGTTGAGATTGATATTTATTGTTTTTACAGTGGGCCAATACACAAAGTAGACCTGTTTTATAAAGTAAATTCATAATAAATCCATTAAGAATAGATATAAATGATCATATTTCAACTACATTTTTCGTTTGAAGCTGCTAAATTTCCTAAAAAGTGACCAAATTTACACCTTATGCTGTTTAACTGTGGAGCAGAGGGAGGAGGAGGAGGAAGACAAGTGCTTTAACTCCTGTCATGCCAGCTGAGGAGGAGAGTGACAGAAAATGCTGAGAGGTTAAAGAAGACCACATTTTACATGGAGACTGCAAAACCATAAAACATATATAAATATGCTATTTAAAAGGAAAGCTGTATCGCCTGTGTTCTTAATGGGATATTACAGCAATATAATTGTGATAATAGGAGAAAGGAAAATATCAACAACATAAATCCTTCTGTATAAATCAGGAGTATCATAGTTTAAAGTACAGTATAGAAATACCTTTAGACTATTGAATCTGTTTGGATCCTGTTAAGCTTAAAGATCAGAGTTTGGACTGACAGACGGCACTTGTTATTGGAAAAATAGAATGAATACAAACACACACCTTTGTACTAATCCACATTTCTGAGGTGAGCGGCGGTGTGTGAGGTCTAAGAGCCCCTGTATCAGCACTTGCAAGCAGCTGGGCTCTGTCAAGGTGTTGGGGGGACATAGGGGAGAATCATGATAAGACACGCACACCACACTTACACACACACACGCAGCCAAAGGCATCCAGCAGTCCTGTCTCATAAGAAATAGCAAGCTGGCATGTTTATTTCTTCAGCTTCTTGCAGTAAAATAATTTCCAGTAGACATATATCAGGCTATACCAGTAGATTTTAATGGGACAAGTTTCTGGTGTCCTTCTAGTTAAATCCTACAATTCTAGTAGAAGGAGACATTTGGTTGGTTTCTAAAACCACAGAATCTCTGGATAGACATACTAGTTCAAACTCACACAGTGTTTTTCTCCATAAATTTAAGAGTCACAATGAAGTCAAAATAATGGGCTATCACGAATCAAGGTTTTACGATGCTGAATTCCAAATTCAGAGCATATGCCTTTCTATGATTGAGGGATTGCCTCCACATGGCTCTCAACAAGGAGACGGCTGAGCCAGCGGCAAGTA
Source organism: Helicolenus avius (assembly GCA_916700675.1). NCBI lineage: Eukaryota > Metazoa > Chordata > Actinopteri > Perciformes > Sebastidae > Helicolenus > Helicolenus avius. The sequence continues at coordinate 21 of CAKAKQ010009273.1, read as the reverse complement.
ACGGTGCCAACAGTGCTAAAC
>CAKAKQ010009260.1:0-12492 GCA_916700675.1 Helicolenus avius | reverse complement strand
CCAAAAACCAAGATGGTGACAGCCAAACACCAAGATGGTGACGGCCAAAAACCAAGATGGCGACGGCCAAAAACCAAGATGGTGACAGCCAAACACCAAGATGGCGACAGGCAAAAACCAAGATAGTGATGGCCAAAAACCAAGATGGTGGCGACCAAAAACCAACATGGTGACGGCCAAAAACCAAGATGGCGACGACCAAAAACCAAGATGGCGATGGCTAGAAACCAAGATGCCATTAACTAAAAACAAAGATGGCGACAACCAAAATGCCGAACTCGAGGCTTCAGAAATGTAGTCTACGAACCGATGAGTGACGTCACAAGACTATGTCCACTTCATATATACATTCTAGGTTTCAGATATTCATGGTTCCAAGAGGATGTATCCTACTACTCTCCTCAAGCTTCTGGTTCAGTTGGTTTCACATGTGATTCAGTTTAGTTCAGTTCACCCTACATTTAGAAAAAAAAATCCAAACTATGAACTAGGTGCTGAGTATCATTAGAGTTTCCAGCTGTAACATCACATTAAGGGCCAGTTCAGGATGGCTCAAGGTTGGTAAAGCCGTGAGGAGCGCCGCCGTCATGCTTCAACAGTAACGTCTAAATCCACCTTGAGTCCAGACGACTCCTGTTCTACACAACATGTCTCTTCTCTTTAAAGTACTCGGAGGATCTGAACGGTTCTGCTTCCTCTGATGCAGTAAAGTGTAGTTGTGTCTGTTTTTATGCCACGAATGCAGTTTCTTTGTGTTTTTTTATGAAACCGCTCAGAGAGTTGACCACAGCTGTCACAGTGCTGAGACTGTAATCCTGTGAGTGTGTGCGTTTGTGTGAATGTGTGTGAATGTGTGTGCGCTCCAGTGGGTTTCTGAAGGTGTAACTTGGTCTCGTATTGCCGCCGACACTGAAACCTTTTTAAGCTGTCAGCCCCAATATCTGGTCTTTACAGCAGCGGCTAAAAGGTGTGTGTGTGTGTGTTTACTGGGCGTATTCTCCGTGACAGTACAGCAGCACTGTAAATGGAGTTTAAATTTTGCATGACCTTTATGACCTTAAACTCACTTTCTTTTCTATCTGGCATACCCACACACACACACACACACACACATCTCGGCGCTGTGTGACAGCCGTGGTCGTGACCTCAGATGCACGGAGCCGTTTCCTCAAAACAACTTAAAAAATGCTGCAGAGACGTGCAAAAGAAAAGAGGAGAAGCAAAGAAAAACATAACTTCTTTAAAGTTCTGAACCACGTTTACTCAACTCAACTGTGGTCCCGCCCACCACCACATTTCAGATCACATGATTGGACGGTCCTGTCGATCCTAAATTGATTGACATGTCGGAAAAACAACAAGTTGTTAATGAATATGTTTCCTCACACGCCGTTACCCTGGTCATGATCTGGTTTGTGATGTGTTTTCCGAATTTCTGTTATATTGTTTCCATACGTATTTTAGTTTGTTTACATATTTATTTTAAGCCCAATCATGTTTTTCCTGAACCTAACTGCGGTCGTTACCATAGTATTGTTGTGTGGCTTACAGATGACATGCAAAAAGCCTAAAATGTCACCATCTTGGTTTTTGGTCATCGCCATCTTGGTATTTGGTCGTTGCCGTCTTGGTTTTTGTCCGTCACCATGATGGTTTTTGACCATCGCCATCTTGGTTTTTGGTCGTTGACGTCTTGGTTTTTGGCCGTCACCATGATGTTTTTTGGCCGTCGCCATCTTGGTGTTAGGTTGTCACCATCACAGATTTAGGCCGTCGCCATCTTGGTTTTTGGTCGTCACCATCACGATTTTTGTCTGTCGCCATCTTGGATTTTTAGCCGTTGCCATCTTGGTTTTGGCTGTCGCTTTCATGGTTTTTGGTCGTGGCCATCTTGGTTTTGGCTGTCGCTTTCATGGTTTTTGGTCGTGGCCATCTTAGTTTTGGCATTCGCCATCTTGGTTTTTGGCCGTCTACATCTTGTTTTTTTGCAACCAGAAGTGACATGAGAAGGTGGAGCTAAGTACAACTGAACGCTGAATAAGACTTTTTAGATTTTAAGGCGACCAAAATATTACAATTAACTTTGATGAAGTGTACACACTGTGTGAAAGGGTAAAAGTTGTAAGACGAAAACATGGACAACTCCCAGACCGGACAACGCCGTGGTAGCGACCTGTCAATCACAAGTTAGCCCCGCCCTAAAGCATCCCCTGCTTTCTGGTCTACTTGACTCTAAATGGGACCAAAATTTACTAAATGAACATCATGCTGTATTGAAGAAGACTTGAAACTAGTGATTGAGACCAAAAACTCATATTTAAAATGTTTACTGAGGTAATAAATCAAGTGAGAAGTAGGATCATTTTCTCATAGACTTCTACACAGTCAGAGAAAAAAGTGATCAAAGAAAAGTGCCGTCTATTTCTACACCTGTTCAATAAACAACAAAGCATGTTGTTAAACTGGCATGTTATGTGTGAGGTTCCATATGGAGCATGAATCTGTCCAACAACAAACAGTGAAAACATGCATCAGAATACATCTAAAGGAAAATAATTCAGTTTCCTTGGAAACCAGGCAAATGTGAAATCAGCAGAAAAGAAAATCTCCCACTCGTTTGTCTTCTATGAGCTTCACAGGAGCTTCACTTCCTGAATTCACCAATATCTCATGTAGCCAACTGGAACATCAGAGGTCAGAGGTCAGAGGTCACAGTGGCCAACGTCAAACCTACTGTGTTTTCTTCAACTGACTATTAAAACCAGAGGATGGTGTTCTCTGTTGAGGCTACAGATGGCTAAAAGAGAAATATTACAGTTTTTTTTTCATTCATTGTTAATGTCAGCATGCTAATATGATAAAAATTACAACGCTAACATGCTGATGTTTCAAAACTGTTATAACCTCAAATATTTCAGCCTAGACCATGTCAAACTGTTGCTCGTGTCGACGAACCAAATTATCAGCAACTCTATGGCGATTTGTAGCCCTTTTTAATCACAGAGTTTTGGTTTTACAGCTCATTTACCGTTACATTTAGCATCTAAAGAGTCAGATATTTCCCTGAGGAGGTGGTGGAGACCAAAAACAGAGCTAAAAAAGAGAGAATAGTGGTCTTAGATTCATCAGGTGGACACAAACACCACTCCAAATGAGATGCTTTTTGTCTGGAAATAAGCAACTGTTAGCTGTAACAACTTTATAAGTAGAATTGTTTAGGTTTGTCAGTTTATTGTGGAGTTCTTCTGGCGAAAAATATCAATCGATGCAGTTTTGAATAATCACAAATGATCAATTAGTAATCAGTTATTAGTATTCATGAAAAAAGTTTCTAATTCAAGTCTCCGCAGTGAAGTTTTAATGAGGACGCCTCAAGAAGTCACTCTAATTTCACCAGATTTCTCCCACACAGACTGTAATATTTTAAGAGCTGGTGGCTGAATTAATGTGATGACTGATCATTAAGTTGGATTGTTCAGTGTAGGCGTCCACTTTTCAATCATTTATATTGGAGCGGAAAACTACCAGAGCTGAAATATAACACTGTGTACAGTAACTAGTTGACCAACCAGCTAGTTAACGGGTTGTGATTGATGGTAAACAAGGTCATTATGTAAATTTTTGGGTGAATTGTTCCTTTAAAGATACTCAGATAACAACCAAACCAATCCTCGAGGTTTCAGAGAGGAATACAGAATACCGAGAAAACAAGACACAAAACAGAGGAAACATCTCTGTCGGTAAATATAACCAGAAGTTTTTGGTGAAATATTAAAGCCGCTGTGATTCATGTTGTTGTTTCTGTAATCCTGCAGTCGTCCTTGTTGTCAGCGTACCGCAGGAGGTGTGTTTTCATCCCCCGTCAACATCCACCGAGATGTAGATTCTCCGAGTTCGTCCAAATAAAACTCTCTGCTGGAACAATCTTCACAAGAATCGGCTCCCTTATCACAGTCTTTTACGAGACACAGCGACAACAAATCACAAGTTATTTTATTTGAGCCACGAGTGTTAACCTTCCTTGTTATTGCACCCAGAGGTGAAGTGGTAAATAAAGAAGCTGGAACACTTTAAATATTCAACGACACTCCCATCCGCATATATAAAAAAAAAAAACTAGCGGTATACCAGGCTCCAAGCAGCCAACACACATACATTATTTGTGCCTCATTCACAAGTGTTGAAGTGTCTCCTAGTTTAGATTCTGTTTTCTGCAACACTCTTACAAACAAAAAGACAAAGTTGTTTTTCCTTTTTCCACACTTTCTACATGACTGAAGTCTGATGTACACCAAGGACGGACTCCGTGACGGATAGTCCGTCAAACACAAATAGTGTTTTTGTGTCACTTTTTATACACTTTGGGTCTCTTTGTGGCCTATTGCATCTTTGTTTTCATTTCACTGTTTTGAGGTTGTTTTGTGTCTCTTTGCGGTAATTTTGCATCTGTGTCGTCATTTTGTGTGTTTTTGGTTGTTTAGCATCAATTTGCGGTCGCTTTGTGTCTCTTTGTGGTCCTTTTTTTTTGCCTCTTGGCATTCGCTTTATGTGTCTTCATGGTCGTTTTGCATCTTTGTAGTCGTCTTGTGTCTGTTTGTGTTAATTTTGTGTGTCTTTGCAGACATTTTGTGTGTTTTTGTGGTCATTTTATTTCTCTTTGTGGTTGTTTTGTGTATCTTTGTGGTTGTTTTGCATTTCTTTGTAGTAGTTTTGTGTCTTGTTGTGGTTGTTTTGCATCTTTTTGTGGATGTTTTGTTTCTCTTTGTGGTTGTTTTGTTTTATTTGTAGTTGTTTGGCTTCTCTTTGTGGTTGTTTTGCATCTTTTTGTAGATGTTTTGTTTCTTTTTGTGCTTGTTTTGATTGTCTTTGTGGTTGTTTTGTGATTCTTTGTGGTTGTTTTGATTGTCTTTGTTGTTGTTTTGTGTTTCTTTGTGGTTGTTTTGCTTCTCTTTATGGTTGTTTTGTATATCTTTTTAGTTGTTTATGTTTCTTTGTGGTCGTTTTTCTTCTCTTTGTGGTTGTTTTGTGTTCCTTTGTGGGGTTTTTTGTCACTCTGTGGTTGTTTTGCATCTCTTTGGGATTGTTGTATGTCTCTGTAGTAGTTTGTGTGTCTTTGTGGTCGTTTTGCACCTCTTTGCAGTCATTTTGTCATCCTTTGGGGCTGTATTGTGTCTCTGAAGTCGTTTGTATCTCTTTGTGGTAGTTGTGTGTGTCTTTGTGGTCAAGTTGCCTCACTTTTTGGTCATTCTGTGTTCCTCGGGGCAGCTGTGCTTCTCTGTAGTCGCTTGTGTCTCTTTGTGGTTCTTATTTACGTGACATTTTGCAGGTGAAGCCCTCTGTAATCCAGTAATCCATTCATGTGTACACCACTGTAGCAACAATATAATTTATTGTAACTATGTTACTACAAAGAACAGTAAACAGAAACACCACTTTTATTATCTAACATTTACCAGCTGCCATGTTTGTTAAACAAACCACCGTTTGGACCTCATGGTCTCTACAGTCTGTCTCCATTTTAAGGTTTATTGTGATAACTTTATGACTTAATCGCTGGTTTAGTGTGTCATTTAATCATTTAATTATGAGCTAAGTGTCAGATATTTATTTTTAAAGTGCAGCAAGTAGGAGCTGCCAGCAGGACTCCACCACTACTCTCATTAACATGTGCAGTACAGTTTGCAGTACAGTTTGCAGTACTTTCTAACAGAATAATAGCTGTATATTGCAAATGTTGCTCATTTATTGTCGATTTCTTGCATATGCAGCATGTATTCATATTTTAATTACTATGACAGAATGAATTTTCACCACCTTGACTAAATACTGTCTCAGAAACGCATTAACTACTGACTTAAATCCTCACATAAAGCTTCAGCGATCACATTTCACCTCTTTTGAGAACAAGGTTTTACTCTCACTGTGTTTTAAAAGTACTTTGGTTTCACTGCTGTTTTTAAATCAGCTCATAAAAGAAGAAAGCCGTGCTAACAGTCGGCGCTATCAGAGTTATTAGCTCAAAATCCGCACACACACACATACTCACCCACACATGCATGCAGTCTGTGGATGTAATGAATAATTTATGTCATATGAATGTTGTGGGTTGAACACAGTTAAATGTAAGAACAGCCTGCAGGGAAATCACAGCGTTACATTTCCTGTCTATCTGTCAGACTCTTGCTCCCATTCAAATGTGCTTTATTTGCATGGACGACTATTAGACACAGCGTAAAGGAACACGAGGATAATGAGAACATGCGAACGCTGCTTGTTGACACATTAATATTCAATGTTCAATAACAAATGTATGTATGCAAATATACAGAAATATTTACATATGTAATCATGCACGTTCTATAAATACATACACCAGGATGTTTTTTATATATTTGTGTTATTTCTGTATTTTCATCCAGCTTCATTCACAGAATGAACCAGGAAATATGGTTTAATTACGGCTGTTAAGGTTAACGAGATAATAAAGTGTTAACGCAAATTTATGTACACATTTACAGATGTATGTACGCATTTACAGATTTATGTACATTTACAGATGTATGTACGTATTTACTGATTTATATATACACATTTACAGATTTATATATACGCATTTACAGATTTATATATACGCATTTACAGATTTATATATACGCATTTAGAGATTTATGTACGCATTTACAGATTTATGTAGGCATTTACAGATGTACACATTTACAGATTTATGTACACATTTAAAGACTTATGTATGCATATATAGATTAATGTACGCATATACAGATTTATGTACGCATTTCCAGATTTATGTACGCATATACAGTACGTATTGTACGTATTCACAGATATGAAAAATATGAAAAATTGTGCAATTAATTTGCTATTAATTTCTGATTAATCATGATTAAATTATCGATTTATCGATCGACAGAAGTAGATTTAATGCTATTTCATTTTTAAACAGAAGTGTTAAATATGTCTCCTGTCCTCTGCAGCGGCGGAAGAAGTATTCAGAAGTGCAGTGCAGTGTAGAAATACTGCGTCTCTCTCTGGTTGTTTTGCGTCTCTTTGCGGGTGAAGTAAAGTCTGCATTATAGAATCAAAAAATAAATATATAAAACAAAATATGCTTAAAGTACCAAAAGTAAAAGTCCTCATTATGCAGAATGGTCCATTCCTGTTTATACCATTTGGAGCCCTCGCAGCCTCTCACACTGAAGCTCAACCAGGTGACGTCAATGAGTCCTGATGGTTCAGGATCCTCGTTGACCTGTTTCCACTTTCCCTCATCAGCCTGCAGCTGCCGGCTGAGTGGTGAACAAAGTTCAGCTAACTGAGCAGCACACAGTTTAAATGTAATACATGTATAATTTATATTTGGGTAAAAGTATGAATTTCACAGCTCTCTTTTTTTATTATTTTTGCAGTAGCAGGAGATATGTTTCTGCTCCACTAAATGTGTTCAGAACATTTTTATGAACTTCCAGAAAGTTTTTTGGTGAAATCATGAATTTTAAACTCACTTTTATCAAAATGAGAACACGTCACACGACTCTTCTCCGGCACACCATGTTTTATTCATGAAAAGTTTTGGTCTGTGTTGCCTTCATCAGGGTGGAGAGAGTTTCTGCTTCACTGGTATACAGTCTGCTGGACACAAGTGAATAAATAGAGGTGAAGTAGATGAGGCCGTTGGGAATATCAACATTTACCTCAGACATATTATAAAATTACGAAAAAAAACGGCTAAAATTAAAATATATTAACTTATTATGGATCGAAAAATTTACTTCCATGGCCTTCGCCATTTGTGACAACATCAACAAACACGTCACAACGCTAACATTATCTGGCTCTCGTCCTGCTGATTTCAACACGGGAGGTGCTATTGTTTGACATTATGATGCCTTCAGGCTCTATTCAGTAAAAATGAGTATTGGATTTATTGTTTCATGTTCTGTTTTTACCGTGGTATTGAACTGGTATCGAGAATCGTGGGATTTCCCTGGTATTGGTATAAACTTCTGAACTCAATGTGTAATTTATCTCCCTTCTGCTCTTCGTATATTTCATTCAAACTTTGCCAATAAAGTTTGTAGAAAAAATATAGTAGCATCCTAAGTATCAGAATACTGGGAGCTTTCAATTAAAATTAATTAAATTATATTAAATCAAGCAACAGACTCCACAGTGTCATTCAAAAACAAGTCCAAGGCAGAGCACTCTCGTTTCAGCATTAGAGAATAAATGAGGAGAAGCGTTGTGTCGAGCTGTGAGGTATACGGCTGCCCTCCGAGCTCCACCTGATTCATCATTTATAAAGCCGAATGAGTCGGCGACAACTCTGCAGTCATCTGCATCAATTCAGCTCTCTGCAGGGGACGGGAAAATAAAACGTCTGTTATATGCAGGTGACCTTGGACGAGGACTGCGGCATGAATCTGTCCTTACAGGAGATTTCACCGCAGGGGCTGCAGAACTCTCAGTAAATACAGGAGAAGAGTCACAACAGATGCAGGTGGCAGAGAAACGCTTTCATTTCACACACAGAAGATACACCTGACTCTATAATAATCTGATCTCGAAACAGGAAGCTTTTTATTCTGTTAGAAGAACCTCATATAGACAATAGAACTCATTGAAGAAAGCTTAGTCAGTTTTACATTCAAACGTCATTCATTTATTGAGCTGTGATTTTAGTTAACATGTAGCTCTTTGATTTGCTTCTCTGTTAAATGTTTGCGTCTGGGTTATTTTTTCCTAATAAGACCTCCTGGAATCTCTAGCTTTCCTCATTATCTCACCTGCAGGCTTTCTGTCTTCCTCTTGACAGTTTCACAGCTGGCGTCTTTATATTTAAGTAGTTTTCTGTCAAACAATTTCTCCTGTAGCTGCAGTTTTCCGGTTGTTGACGTTAGAGAAGTAAAAATCAAGTTTTGTATCAGGATTAAAAGTATTTCAACCATACGCAGACTTAAGGCTGGCCCACACTATAAAAGATGTTTCAGATCTTAACTGATGTGTAAAATGTGAGAGAGCCCACACATAACGACATGTTGTGTTAAATTCAACCGTTTTGTTCCTATAGGCTCGATTCCAAAGAATTAGTGATGTAAGTTTTTACTTTGTACTGAAAATTGAGGATGGATGGATGGATGAAGTCATGGAGACACGTTAGATAAACACTAATCAACAAGTTGGTCCTCCATTTCTGAGCTCCATCTTCACGTTTAGCATTAGCTCATGCATTAGCATGACGGCGGTGGTTGTCTTTTCTTCTTCATTCAGCTCGGTTCTCTATTGGCTGTCGTTCTTTCCCACGTGACTGCGTCATCGCCTGTCCTCGAGGTACCCCACACACAACAGGATCAGTGCATCCAGGATGGACTTCAGAGCCGATCAGAGGATGTAAAGACACTCTTAACGTACCTCACACCACAGGAACATCTGGAAAGATCATCTTTAGAAGCATCAAACAATCAGGGCTTTTTTGACGATCGTCGGGAGGTAGTGTGTAGCCGGCATTAGAGATATTATAACTTTACCTCTGAGCAGAAACAGTCATGTTGCCTCGTATGTGTTTCATTCTCTCTCTTCTATTCTCTGAAACAGATGTCAGTCATCAACATGTCCAACACGAAGTGTGACAGACGAACAGCTCTGAGCAGTTACATGTGACGGTTATGTTGCCCTGTACGTGTCTTTCTCTCAAACAGATGTCATCAACGCAAAGAGTGAGAGATGAACAGAGTAAGAGGGAAACCTGCAGGAAAAGGGAATAAAAACACATCTGGATTTTTGCAGGTAAAAAAGTGTGCGGCAGAGAAAAACACACGTCTTCTTTTATTGCATTGGTGCACATATGAAAGTGTGTGTCGGCGTGTGTTTGATGGTGTTTCTGCTGGTTGCATCACTCCTCCACCACAGGAAGGTCTGATGGACACTTTGAATCCATGAAAGAACCGTCTGTCTGTCTGTCTGTCTGTCTGTCTGTCCGTCCATCCGACTGTCTGTCTGTCCTTGTGTTCAAGCATTTATTTATTAATTAATGTATTTATTTTTATGAATTTTTTAATGTATTTATTTATTTATGTATTTAAGCATTTATTAATTTTGTATGATTCATTTTTACTTTAATGATTTTAATTTTAAATAAATTCTTAAACACATAAATAAAAACATACATTTAAAATAAATAAAAAATAAATGCAAAAATAAATGAATACAAAATTAATTTAAAAATTCATGAAAAATAATTAGATAAATAAATAAAGTCAAAATTAAACAGATGAGTAAATAAGTAAGGGAAATAATTCAAAGGTAAATAAATTAAAAAAAAACAGAAATATCAATTTATGTCACAATTTATCAATTAATTCATGAGTACATTTATTTTATTTTTTTTCTACTTTTAATGGCATATTTATGTATTTATAGAGTCATTTATTTTTTATTTTTTTATTTTGGCAGGTTCTGTCCTCCATGGTTGCGGTCCAAAAAGTTTTTATCACCAATCTGAGGACGGAGTTAAAGGCGCGTTTAGGTTAATTTTAAAATGTGCCTATCCTAAACACGCTGCAGCAGAATGAGAGCTTCAAACCCTCCTGTAGGAATCATTTTTCTTTGCCGCATGCAGATACAGAGACGCCTGCTTTGTAATTTCAAAGGAAAAGGAACGTTTCAATCACCGCCGAGAAGAAGTAAGCCAGGACACATAAGGAGCCGTTGAGACAGACCTGCTTCCAAAAAATGTGGATGACTCATAAAAAAAGGAAAAGTTTTTTTCTCTGTAAATTTGAAGAAAAATAAGGTTGTTGTTTTTACAAGTTCTGGTTTTGTTTTGTCGCTGTTATTTTGGAGCTTTCTGTGTTGGTTTTTGTGAGAAACAAAGAATGAAACTGTGACTCACCTCCTGCTGGAGCGTCACATCAGTGGAGCTGCTGTCGTTCAGCGGGGAGTCTCCGGATTTCTAGTGTTTCTTGCCTTTTGTCCTCCACGTTACATCTGATTACAGCATCAACTCAGTCCGTCATCATTGCTTCACTGCTGCTGTAAAACTCAGTTCATTACAGGTTTATTGCTGGCAGGTTGCACTTTAGCCGCAGGATCTCTCATCACGTCAGTGTTTCCTCTCTGAGTTTTTGTTCAGAAATAAGCACAAACTGTTACAGGAAGAACAGCACTTCCATACAAGACATCATCTAAGACGGGTGAATGTCTGGACACGATTTCACCGCAATTCCTCCACTATTAGTCTGTTGGAAAACCAACCAAATATCGGCCTTAAGGTGTCCGAAAACCTCGAGGTCTGAAAAGTGAAGCCAATGCTGAAGTGCCTTAAACTTGCATTTCTTCTACGAAGATGGCGACGACCAAAAACCGAGAAGGCGACGACCAAAAAACAAAACGGAGATGACCAAAAACCAAGATGGCAACAATCAAAAACCAAGATGGCGACTGCCAAAAAACAAGATGTTTCATTTTGTCGTATCATAAAGGACTTTTGTAACTTTGTTTTTGAAGAAATTATGACAAAATAGATACGAAAAATAAGATTAAATACAATATAAAACATTGTCTGACCAACTATTCTCAATTATTATGTGACATTTATTTACCTGAACAGAGCTTTAATTTGTGAAATGCTATTAGAGACTAACTGCTTCACATTAAAAGCCTTTCAGGAGGGCAGAATCAGTTTGTTCCCTTCAGTGTCAAACTACTGCAGGAAGAGTTGACTCTCAACAAGAGAAACTGCCATCATCTTATTATTTATCTCACTGCTATTTCATTGCTTTTATTCACTTCCTGCCACAGTGCTTATATATAATATATTTATGTGCATATTGTGTTGGATTTGCATCTAAATGTGGCTCTTTTAACCACATGACGACGCCCCTGCTGTTCATCTGTGATCTCAACACACTGTTCTGTTTTATTTCTCTCTCTCCCACACAGTTTCTTAATAAATTGAAGCGATATTTATATCAACAGCGAGACGCTGCGTTAGATCTGAGCTGTCAGCGACTCTCACCTCCACCCAGATATATAGAGTTTAGATGTGAACGTAGAGCAGGTGGAGGCCTGTCGCTGTTAACAATGAAACAGGAAGACAGAGGGAAGACCTGAACACTGATGGAGGGAGAGAGACTGAAACTCTGAAGATTGAAAAGCAGGGAGGGAGAGAGAAAGACTGAGGAAGGGAGGGAAACCTTGTACCAACTTAGGTTTAGGTTGCCTTCACATGATGAGAGATTTGCTCTTCACTCACCGCGAGGTATAGGGCGCACGGTCTTGCAGAGGCAGCGGTAAAATATGTCCCCAAAAAGAGCGCAAGGAACGCCATTCGCTGTTTCTAATCGACAACAGTTGCATCTGTTCTCGTTAGTTGAGTTTTGAAAGGTTGAAATAAGTTGAAATAATAATATTTGGACCGTAGCGTTCTGTGGTGAATTCGAGCGGTGCGTCCCTCCAAGGGTAGCGCTTCCGCCTAGT
>CAKAKQ010009249.1:0-10251 GCA_916700675.1 Helicolenus avius | reverse complement strand
TATGAGCAGCACGTGACGGCTGCTCTCACGTGTTTAGTGTCCCTTTCTTTCTACATAGAGTTTGCCTTTCATAATTGGCCATTTCATTTCATTATAAATATCAGTTATATTTATTTTACACAGCAAAAGGTTAAGAAGCGTGTGCTCATTTGTAAATAATCATAATAATAATTATAATAATCCACAATTAAAAGCCAGTACTCTATTCATTTATAGAGCCATGCACATCACTGCATTATCCCCAACACTGTCCTACAAATATTTCAGAATAAAAGCCTTATGTTAACAAAAGGGATTCCGTTCACATAAAAAAATGCTAGAGAGCTTTTATTTTGAAACGTGAACAGAAAGTGTTACAAATAAATATGTACTTATTTTCATGTCTCATGTGGGCAGTGCAAGAGGTTACTTGACGCACATATGTCCAGTATGGCCCGTGCGTAAGGGCCAGGCTACTATTGTTGTGTTATTAATTTATTTTCCACTGCTCGGAGCCAATAAAATGATGGCGATGATTATGACAGCGGTGCGTACAGCAGATCGGCTATGGTATTCACAGTATATAGAAAATTAAGATTATAACCCAGGCAGCGACATTCTTCTTGTGCTTATATATAATTATTCTACCTAACGTTAGCTATGTGCGACTCAATTAGTGGAATGAACATCGTTTTCTCGGTGCTTATCATTGCGTATTAATTAGTAAACAACCAGTTCCGCCCCGGCAGTCTAACAGAATACCTGAATGACTAATTCTTGAAGTCACAGTTGTCTATAAATTATGGCATTGATACTATTTGTGCAAAGGAAAACAGCGTTTGTGCACAAAAGCGATGTTTGTGTCATTTGTTTGACGTGATGATTATTGCTGCAGCCTCTCTGTTGACTTTGAATCCCCTGCAGCATCGCGCTAACGCCGGCGTCTCGGGACACAAGTCGGTAAACAGTTCTGATGAGCGATCAAAGCCGAACAGTTGTTTCACAACAAAATGGACAGAAAATTGAATCATCTTAATGAAATAACTAATTTGATTAAATTAAATGTATCCTGATGGAATTAGCCAGACAATTCCCCTTTGTTCTATATAAAAGTCAGACCTAATGGAACGCTGCTCTAAGAAACACAAACTCACTCTCTGCTGAGCCGGTTCTATTCAACATTCCCAATCCAATGATTCACTTTATTTTGATAAGCAGCATATTTCCTCTTTTTTTAAAGCCAGTACTTTAACAGGATGACATACTGTATATATGTATAGTTTATCACTACCTCATTCCTTTTAGTTCAACATTCTACAAAAACAGCCAACAGTACTCCTCGTCGGCCAGCTACCGATATGTCGGGGCTACTGAAGTATGGGTTTACAAGCCTACTCGAATGTGATCCTTACGGAAGAACCAGAAACACAAAAGGTGGACTATGAAAAAAAACAAAACGGCAATAAAATGTGTGCGTGTTAAGTTGCATTAAATTGCCTTTTCTGTATTGTTTATACTATGGCTGTTAATGTTAAAGCGATGATAACGCGATAACGCTAATTCCGTTAACATGATGTTTAGGTTGTAGCGGGCTCAGTTTTAAAGCTAGAGTGAAGACACTGGCATCGTATGAAAGTAGAAAACCTAAGGAATCCATTGGTACCATGTTATACTAGCTTGTCACGAAGGAAGCTAAATAACGCTCCAAACTTGCACTAAATTTTGGTGAGGAAAAACTGGCATGGGCATTCTCAAAGGGGTCCCTTGACCTCTGACCTCCAGATCAGTGAATGTAAATGGGTTCTCTGGGTACCCACGAGTCTCCCCTTTACAGACATGCCCACTTTATGATCATCACATGCAGTTTGTCATAGTCAAGGCAGCACACTGACACACTGACAGCTGTTGTTGCCTGTCGGGCTGCAGTTTGCCATGTTATGATTGGAGCATATTGTTTTATGCTGAATGCAGTACCTGTGAGGGTTTCTGGACAACATTTGTCATTGTTTTGTGTTGTTAACTTCCAATAATAAATGTATACATTGCATAAAGCAAGCACATTTGCCCACTCCCATATTGATAGAGTATTTAATACTAGACAAATCTCTCTTTAAGGTGCAATTTGAACAGATAAAAAATATTTGATTAATCGCAGTTAACTATTATCATTGATTGACAGCCCTAGTTTTTACATTTGGGCCGCCAAAAATCTACTTCGGCCACTAAATTTAGAGGCTTGGTGGCCCGCTGCTTAAAAACATTAGCATCTGTCCCTGAATTCATCATAAAAGGTTGTCTCTATTCTCATAATTAAAAACAAATGTTAAGTCAGTCATATGTGTGACCAAACACTTCAAAGCTCACATTATTTACATATTTTTTCTGCTGTGGGAAACATTGAAAATTCAGCTTTCATATTTTAAAATGGATTCAGTTAGTAGAGACTCCACTAATTTCACATTTTAAACTGTGTTCCCCTCAGTGCTGCTGAGCCCAGCAACACTGCTGAGGCTGGAGAGTCCTGGGACGACAACATCTCAGCCGACAAAAAGAGGTCTTCTCTCTATGGCACCGCACCCAGGTCAAAGGTCAGTCAAGCTGTTTGTGTAATTGATCTCTTTTCACATTTTTTCCGCTTTTTCAAAGGGATGGTTTGGATTATTTGAAGTGGGTTTGTATGAGGTACTTATCCACAGTCAGTGTATTACCTACAGTAGATGACCAGCACCGAAGCAAAGCTATGTACTGCTGTGGACAGCAAAGAAAGGATCACCTAAAAAACGCAATATCAGTTTAAGTGTACGCTATATTTAGAATACTTTCTGACGGGGAACTGAACTGAAAGTGAAACTTATCTATACTGTTTTTGTCAATGGAGTCTGGTGGCTTTGAAGAGAGCATAGGTGGATATAACAGCAAGGTAAAGCAGTGAAAATTGTATTCCGTCTACTGCAGGTAAAACGCCGACTATGGATAGGTACCTCGTACAACCCCACTTCAAAAGATATGAACTATCCCTTTTAAGTATTTCAGACAATGCAGTCAAGCAGGAACTATTTTTGACTAGGTCATGTCAAGGGGTGTGTATGTTGGTGTGTAAGCTACATGCTCACAAGGCTTTACTTGTGCGTTCAAAATAGCATCATCCAGTTTAGTGGTATGGAGTCAGATCAGTCTCAATATTAATGAATGCACACAGAAGGATTCACAAATGAATTTTGTGATTTATATATAAATTAACATGTTTTTAATCAAGCTTACGAATACTTTTAAATACATACATTTGTGGATGTCTATTACATTTATTATATAACAATTTATTTTTTAACAATAAATATTTTTGTGTGCATCAGAAGTATTTTTGTGAACCTTGTTTTTTTTTAAATAACTATTTTTATGTGTTTTGAAAAATGAAACTGAATTGAATTGAATAGTGGAACCTGATATGAGTAATTATACCTTTTGGTTTGACAAGATCTCCTTTTAGGTTTTAAAAGTAAATAAGAGTTTTGCAATCACACATATTTCTCTTATGTTACGTACAGTGAACATTTTAGACCACCAATTAAAAAAATACTTTTAATTTTTACAGTAGTTATTCTTATTTGCAAAGATACTGTAGAATCAGATACATTTTTTTCTGATTATTATTATATTGTGGGTAAAAAATAAGCATTATTTTGTAGTAATAGGAACTAGGGCTGTGTATTGGCAAGAATCTGGCGATACGATACGTATCATGATACAGGTAACGATTCAATAAATTGCAATATATTGCGATACTGTAAACAAGGCGATGTATTGTGATTTTTTTTTTTAATCTAATTTTAGGAAAACTGTCCACCATATGCATAAAATCTGAGTAAAATCATTATCACAGTCCATGTAAAATCCAACATAATAGCACTACTTTGAGACGACACACACACTGAGAGGGCGCATCTCTTTGCAAATGAAATACAGTATTGACTGAGTTAATCGTTGCATGTCAAATTTTAATAAAAATCGATACAGTATCACAAAACATAATATCGCCATATTTATATATATTTTTTTTTTTTTCGATATTTCCTTCCACCCCTAATGGGCACAGCCTTAGTCTGAGTTTGCAAAAAATGTTGGACTTTAATTGTGAAAATCTGCTGCGGATATGAAGCCACACAAGGAGGATAAGCCAGGAACTTACAAGAGATATTTTTTGGGTGTGTGACACGCAGAGAGAGAGAGATACATTTGTGCTATGCAAAATATGTTCAGTCATCCTGGGGATCATCATCATTTACAAAATATGGCCTTTAATTACGCAGGACCATTGTGGAGGGACCAATTATAAGCACTGAAAATATGTCAACTGTTCTGTCAAGCTTGTCAATCAAAAGCTGACGGCCGATTGCCAGACTGGTAACCGGTTTTTAAATGGACTGCCTTGCCGTTCCCTGAAATTACCGCATTTAATACGTTACCAATTTCCTCATCAGTTTATATTGACGCCACAGCTTGGATTATTTCTGCAATAGATATTCTGAATGGGGAATATATTTTTTTTTGTTGCATTTTCTTACTGCACTGTTTATCAATAAAATATGTCTTAAGCACAACATGTTCATCTGATTTGACTGATCCAGGTTTTGAATGACTCTTTCTGTGTGTTTATTAAAGCTCCAGTCGGTAACTTTGAGCAAATATGATTCAAAGTTATTTTTATAAAACTGTCATTACATCCTGACGGTAGTGCATGAGACAGATAATCTGTGAAAATAATCATGTTCCTCCTACAAGATTTCAACGTTTCCGAAGGAAACCGACCAATCGGAGCCGAGCAGTCTCTACAGCAGCTGTCAATCACTGCTCGCGAAACTTGTGAACTCCAATCAAACTAGGCAGCGCTGATCAAAGCCTTGAAGCCGCGGTGTTAAAGGTGGAATCTTGCAAATGCCATTAGGAGCACAGAAGGACACAGATTATCTGTCTCATACTGTCAGGATGTAGTGACTGTTTTATAAAAATGACTTTTTTTTTATCATATTTGCTCAATGTTACCAACTGTAGCTTTAATGTGAATGAAGCAACAACAACTGAAAACGTTCCTCCTCTGCTGCCCGGGAGGCTTACAGGATGACATTCAGTTGAAACTTCATATATTAGTCGATAAATGTCATGCACATGATTTGGCAAGTTAGAATAAAACCGTGCATTTTGCATGGTTCACTGTCACGGTGACATAATCTGTCCACAGAAAGACAGACAAACACCTGGCAAGGCCCTCAAAGCCGTCTCTGTAGTAGTTCCCGCTACAGCAGGTATCTCCAGGACCACATTTTACCATGATAACTCACACACAGAGTCACAAGTGAGAACAATACCATCCACACGCGCCTGGTAGACATTAACAAAGGCATTCACACACTGGTTTCTTCCCTAAATCATCCCTAACATTGAAACGTACATACATACACTGTGTGTCATATTCTAGTCGTGGGTGTATTCATATTTGTGTTTTCCTCATGACAGGCCTGTAGGTTTTGTCTCTGCACTCTAAAGACACTAAGACTTGTCCAAACAAGAATGTCCCTGGGGGCAACATTTTTGTTTGTGAAAGTTGAGTTAAATGGCCCCTTGTTACGTGACTTCATGATCCCCTCCTCAACAATAGTTGCATTCCACCTGCGGTTTCCCTCTAGGGGGGTTTGCTCACACAATTATGATCCCCTTACACTCACAAGCACACACTTGCAGGCAATCTGGATATGCACAATATGCAAATAAGTACAGTATTATACGATATAATAATGTGCTTATTTGCATATAGTCCATATATATATATATATTATTTGCATATAGTCTATATATGCAAATAAGCACAGTATTATATCATATAATACTGTGCTTATTTGCATGATAATAATCGTCTGACAAAAGGAAGGACTAGTTGGCGTCCTGGCGTCACCTAATGGGATCCCAATAGACTAACCTAAACTAATATTTATCCATTGTTATTTAATCACACTTAGACTTAATAACCTCACTTATATTATAAATTGGGTTACACCCAAAAGAAGACATTCAGTTGGCTGCGTGACTCCCCACTAGAGGGCGCCATACCTACAGTATATAAACGCACAGTACATCTTATGGTTATGGTTATGGTTTAGTTGCACACAGTCACACAGGCACTTGGTATATATTGAATACTTTATGTCCACGATGTTATGGTTTCGTTGTATCTGCATCACTCTGGTCTTATTTCCCATGTATACTTGCAGCAGATGTGACACATACAGAGAAACAGGAGAAATACACTAAAGACTTCTTTACTCCCTCCAGTAGAGGGCACCAGTGCTTCACTAAACTGAGACCTGTAGGACAGGTGGAGCAGATAAACAAAGTAATCCCACTCATACTGTAGGTTTTACTGCTTAAGTTCTAATGCGTAGGTTTGGCAGGTGCTACATGCAGAGCAGCATATGAGCATGAAAGTCAGGAGGTGAACATGTGTCAGCTCTCAGAATGACTGCGTACAGTGATCAGGAGATTTGAAGCATTGCTTTGCGTGTGAACAAATGATGCAGACTTTAAAAGCTGCGAGGGTTTGATCCTTGCCAGTAGACTAGAACATGAGATACCTTATCAGAACTTTGCAATGTGGGAGGCAACCTTTGGTGGACATGGGTCGATTCAGCTCACTGGGACACAACAAACCTTTTTTTTTTGGAACACACAATGAACCGCTCTTTACCCTGTACTGTTCGTGGCCATACACCCAAAGAGATTACAACAACAAAAGTATGTCATCGTGCAAGAATCATCAAGGGTTGGATTGAGGGTTATTCAGGTGAAGTGCATCACTGACATCGCCACTACAATCCCTCATCAACGCACATCTTGGGGATGAACTCAAATGTACCATCACATCAGTAGAACAGAGCGTTCCCATTGGCCTTTTGTTTAGCTGCATGATCCACTGACGGTCAGGTTTAACACCAACGACGACTGTCTGCTACAACTCCCTTGTGTGACTCTGCCGCTGCCCCAGGGAGCTGAACATTATTTACATTGTGTATTTATGTCAACAGTGATAACATAATTATAGTTTATTATAGTTCCTTCATGCAAATGTATATATTTATTACTGGAAAGCAATGACAAATAATGTCCAGAAACCCTCACAGGTACTGCATTTAGCATAAAACAATATGCTCCAATCATAACATGTCAAACTGCAGCCCAACAGCAACAACAGCTGTCAGTGTGTCAGTGTGCTGACTTGACTATGACTTGCCCCAAACTGCATGTGATGATCATAAAGTGGGCATGTCTGTAAAGGGGAGACTCGTGGGTACCCAGAGAACCCATTTACATTCACTGATCTTGAGGTCAGAGGTCAAGGGACCCCTTTTGATAATGGCCATGCCAGTTTTTCCTCACCAAAATGTATCTTCAGTTTGGAGCGTTATTTAACCTCTTTCACGACAAGCTAGTATGATGTCAGTATCTTCACTCTAACTTTAAAACTGAGCCAACTACAACTTAAAAATTATCACAAGTTGCGTTAAAGAAATTAGTGGCGTTAAAACAAATTTGCGTTAACGCTTTATTTCAAATTTAAATTTAACAGCCATAATGGAAACACAATTTTTTTGAATGGTAGGACCTGTCAAAAGGTAATTGAATTACTGGAGTCACAGTAATAATAACACAAATTGGCATTTTTTAAATCTCTGATATAATCTCTGAGCACTAGACTTGAAATATGTCTAACACTGTCCACCCACTCCAGCCTCAGCTATGACTCCACTACGATTGTTTTCTTAGCTTGTCATACTTTTCAAACTATCCATCACAGAAGGAAGAATTTGACCGACACGCCCAGATCAAAAGCTGGCTGATGGCAGTGACTGACAGCCTTGTGTTCCTTTCTCCTTTGTCATCGTGGCTCAACACAACAGGCGCACATGATTACTAGAATAACATCACCTTTATCTTTGCAATCAGTGTTTGCCTACAGAAGCATGCTGTAGTGTATTTTTAAACTATCTGAGGAATACCTGGGTCTTTCTAGGTGCTCTCCCAAGATGCTCTTTTGAAACTTTTGTCCTGCCAGATTTACACTTATCTCAATCATTTAAACACATTTTAATAATGGCACACCTATATCGGTAATGACTTCAGTAAGAGGTCATAATTATTTCATGATAAACTAACTCACTGGCTGCAGATGTTATTTGCTGTAAATCTATGCTATACTCAGGATATGTAAAAGTATACTGGAGTAACTGAAAAGGACAGGAAGTTGCCTAGATTTTTATATTTTTACCCGGCCAATCCGATTGATAGCATTCGAGCCGACAGCTGCCAGGTTTAGCAGATCGTGTTCTTCTAGTCTTTCATTTTTTTCCAGGGTGGAGCACCTTGTACAGCGTTGGAATGAAGTTAGGGTGTCCACTCCTTTTCCTGGTTTACAATAAAGAATATTTTCTCATTGTGCAATATCCTCATTCTTACCAATGACAGAGGTAGCACTTAGAGGTTTCTAATTAGCCATTGGCAAGCGTTTAAAAAGGTTAAGTATGTTCGGTATGTAGGGTATTTATATTTAGTTAAATAAAAAGTCCCAATTATGAATCACAACATCCGGTATTGGTTAAGGCAAATTATTTCTAGATGCTTTTAGAAACATGTCATCGTCCTGAGAGTCTTACATTTTGCATTTCTTCCTCCCTCTCTCCCTGTTTCACTTTCCATCCCTCCCTCCATCCTTCCCTCTTCCTCTCAGGACAAAGAATTCAGCTACTCAGAGTTGGACCTCCGTAAGCCCAAAAGGTTTGCTACCTTCTCCTTTGGTTTCAGAAAGAGGAAGAAGAATGACGAAGAGAATATCTCTAGGAGCACCGTTGGCCTTCACAGGTCTGGCATTGAAGAGCGAGAGGAGGTAACCCTGTTGCCCTGAGTGTTGTCTTCATGTGTGACAAATGAAAAAACGTTTATGTAACTTTGCAAATTTGGTGCATCACCTGCTTATATAGCTATATGATCATATTGTTTTGCCTGATTAATCAATAGCCCCAGTTTGTAGACTATATCTTCATTATATTTGTATTATTGTCTGTATTTCCATTGCAGAGTTAACCATTTGTTTTTCTGAAAATACACTTAGGACGATCTTTCAGTGAATGAATGCTTCAGTGAATATTGGACTTACATTCGCCAGGTGGCCATAAAAACACCCGATTTGACAGCTCATTAAATGTGTGTTATCAGTCATTATAAGCCTCATAGATGTAGGTCAGTAGGGGCCTACTATGTTGTAAAAGTGAAAGCGAAACTTAAAAGCAACATGTTGTGAAACTGAATGAAACTTCTGAACACAAACAAAACAGCTTGTTTAGGTTCAGGCAACAAAACTACAACTTCTTTAGGTTTAGGCAACAAAACAATTAGTAAAAAAGATTGGGTTTTGGTTTAAAATAACTTTGTTTGAAAAGTGAAAGTGACCCGTAATGTTTATGAACACAAAGACAACTACATGCTGTTGGTTTTCACACGGGATGCGAGCCCCGGTTTCCGACCTCCACCCCATATGGACTTTCACGATGTCTATACTACATCGCCTGACTTCCACTTTTGCTCCTGTCATAATTTCTACGGTCGCTAAATGTCGCCGTCGTCTTCTTTTATTTCTTCTTTCGGTGATCGCCCATGTGAATCGATGATAAAACCTACTAGTGGGTGTAGCAGGCCCCTACTGACCCACATCTGTGAGGCTTATCACGCCCATTTAATGACCTGATAACAGTCTAACCAGCTGAGAAACACAACTCCAAATGAATGATAATGATGCTCCATAACTGTTAGCTAACAAGTTTGCTAATCAACTTGAAAGGCTCACAACTTGTCCCCCTGCCCCAAAGCAGCATAAAGTCCCAGTTAAACAATTATTGCAGGTCTAATGATTCTATAAAGACTATCAAGTTTTGAAAGATCACCAGGGATTTATCTTTCA
The DNA here is from genome assembly GCA_916700675.1 of Helicolenus avius. NCBI lineage: Eukaryota > Metazoa > Chordata > Actinopteri > Perciformes > Sebastidae > Helicolenus > Helicolenus avius. Next base: position 272 of record CAKAKQ010009249.1, on the reverse strand, counting down.
GAATGAGATAATGCTTGGCCCTGTGGCTCGATTTGTAATGATAAAAGAAGAGAGGTACAAACTGGGGCCAACTTATCCATATCTACAAATGCAAATTCTGTGAATGATCTTCTTCTAGACTCCTCCGGACCTCAGTCAGATGGAGTTGGATCAGGCCAACACAAAGACGAGGTTCAGCATGTCCCAACCGGAGCTCGACACCAGCGATACATTTGACATCCCCTCTCCTCCCCCAATGGCCACAAACCAGTCAGAATCGTATTCCACTCTCC
>CAKAKQ010009240.1:0-10201 GCA_916700675.1 Helicolenus avius | reverse complement strand
AATCTTGCTAGCATAGCGTTAGCATTCTGGCTCATAGCTGAGCTAAAGGGTTCTATGAGCTGAGCGGACTAGAAATATCTCCCGTTGCTAAGTCGTAGCGAAGGTTCATCCTATTTACTGGAGTAGTGAACAATGTTTCCTCTGCGTAAGAACCTTTTGGGATGGTAATGGTTGTTCCAGTTAGCAAACCCTCAGTTGTTGCCAGGGAAACAGAGTGGATGGATTTTTAATAACTTTGGATTTTGGTTGCAAAACACATAAAAATATAAATGAATGGTCTTCATTTTTTTTTCTTGCCGGATAATGCCCTTCGTTGTGTCCATAATCAGGAATTAATGGACTTCTGTGTGTCGGATGGTTCTGGCCTCCCCCCGTCCTTGATTCATTCCTGATAAAGGACACCCTGTCAGGCATTATCTCTTACTTGATGTACATAGAATCCTGTAGCTTTTGGGTGAACCGGCTGTCTCTCTCCAGAGCTGGGAACTGGCTCGATAGCAACAGGCTCTGTATTGTTTCCTGTGGACACGATTGGACGGGAGTGTTCAGTTTGTCTCTTGCGTGTCGTGGTATTGTTCCTGGGCTGATTGACCTATCTACAGAACAGTCCAGCTCGTCTCCTTTCATTGCCACAATGGAACAGGACCACAATAGCCAGGCTTTTCACTGAGACTCTCTATTGTTGGGTGTTCAGCCAAAGTGTGGCTGGCAGTGGTGTTGTTTCATCTCACCTCAGAGCAAGGGCAAGATCCTATCAGCACTGACAGACTTGTAATTTCCCCACTGTGACACAGGATGGTTGCTGGAATCAGAAATGATCTCTGCGTTGGGTATTTGGCCGGTGCAGGTGTCCTGCTTGCATAATGTAATGTATTTGTGGTAAACAGGATGTTTGGGTGAGACACCACCTGCTGAGGGACTATTCAGTAGCAGAAAAGCATTTGACCAGAACACACTGCTTTACCAAGTCCTGTACACCCGGATTACACAGACAGTTCAGCCCTGTGTAATCTGGGTGTATTTATATAGCAGTCACAAATGTAATGACTTGGTCATAAAAACTAATTCTAGATAGGTAAACTAATGTGACAGGCATGGCCGTATTAACCTGTTAACTAAACGTTTATATATACTGTATATATATGTGTGTATATATATATATCCATCCATCCATCCATCCATCCATTATCTGTGACCGCTTATCCTATTCAGGGTCGCGGGAGGCTGGAGTCGAACCCAGCTGACATTGGGTGAAGGCAGAGTACACCCTGGACAGGTCTCCAGACTATCAGAGGGCTGAGTGGTTGGAAGACTAGAAAAAGGCTATAAATGCCATTTACCATTTACCATACCAAGGCTGACACATAGAGACAGACAACCATTCACACTCACATTCACACCTATGAGCAATTTAGAGTCAACAATGAACCTAACCTGCATGTCTTTGGACTGTGGGAGGGGGCCGTACAACCCGGAGGAAACACACACTAACACGGGGGAAACACAAAGTGGAAAGTCTAGAACAGGGGTCTCCAACCTTTTTTCCTCTGAGAGCTACTTTGACAAAATAAAAGTGGCCGAGAGCTCCTCATACTTTATATTATTAATAACATTTATTCACAACGCTCAGCTCCATCCAAACCAGCTGAATAAGCTTCTTTTGTGTGAACATTTAGAAAATATTGATATCCAACACTCAAATTTTGACATCATCAACATCTTAAATTCAGCAGCATGTGCATGTGTTTTTTTTTCTGTATGCATTTCTTTACATTTTCAATGTGTCAAGCTCACACTATTAAATTCACATCCGATTAATGTCATAGAAAACAAAACAATGTTGTTAATTATTCAACTGTCTGTCCACATATCACTGTATCACATCACTTCCCTTCATCATCTGTAGTTCACATGCATGAAATACATGCATTCAGTCTTTTTAACAGTTAATGAGATGACCGGCGCTGCATGGAGTCAACAAGAGAGGTGTCTGCTGGAGTGAATTCACTTAGGTTCACTCTTATGGACTCATTTAAATGTTCATCTATCAGTTCTTGTTCTGAACTTAGATTTCATGACATTCAAGACAGCCAGCTGGACTGGATGGTATCTCTGGAGTCAACCGACTCATCACACTGGATGGAAAACCATCTGCACCTGTCCATGTCCCGTTCTAGCTGCTCCACAGCATCCGCAGACAGCGCAGACTCTCCTTAACACAGTATTAGCACCAAGTTGTACATCAGCGATAGCAGACATCATTTCTATCTTACTGCCATTGGTGAAGGGCTTTTTGTGTTTCGTTAGGAAGTGCGCCACTTGAAGCTTCTGCTGCAGCGTTGGGCTTCTTCATCGGTTTGGTAAACAGAGACTGTCGTCTTTTAAGCGTTGTTTTCAGCTCCTTTACCTTCTCTGTTCACAGACCTCTACCAGCTAGAAAGTCCCATGAAAAGTTGCCGTGGGCTTTGGTGAAGTGGCGCTCGACTTTACATCTTCTACTGACTGACATGCTTGCACCGCAAATGAGACACACACACTCGTCATTCACATTTGTGAAAAAAACTGTTTCCCATTCCTCATGAAAATAGTATGTTTTTTGCCTTTTCTTGGCATAGCTATTTTCCACGGTCATTGTCAAATCTGGTTTGTGCTTGCTAGCCTGCTAACATCTCCTAATGTTACAGCGTCACTGATGTAACCAAACTTGGCACTAACTCATTTAATTGACAGCTGATTGGCAAATAATCAGTTTGTGTCAGAAGGGGTGGATGTCTGTGAATTGGATTGGATAGAAATTTTGTTTTACCAAGTGACTTTGTCTTATCAAATTTGTTTACATATTCTTTGAACCTATAACGAGCGATTCAGTAACGGGTGGTGAGCTACTGGTCACGAGCTACTGGTCTCTCACAAGCGATGTGTTGGAGACCCCTGGTATAGAAGAACTGCATGATTGAATTATATTTTCCCAATTCAAGTTAGCATAAGTTATCATTTTTGCTTTACCCAGACTTCAATAACATGACACCACGTGTCACGCTAATCCGTTTCAGTTTTGTGAGCCGTTTATTCTAAACATTAATATGCACGGCCATGTAAGCTGTCACACGTATGTCCGTATCCAGGGTGAAAAGTGGAAATAAATGGACATCAAACAACAACCTTGTATGTATTGACGGAAGCAGAAGTCGTGGCTGTATATCGCATCATCATCGGGGTACATCAACATGCCCAGTAGAATGTGGTCTGCACTTTCCGTAAGGCTCAATAGCTGACACACGATCACAGAACATGGGGGTGATTGATTCGTTTCACTGAGGCATCCACATTCGGCCTTGGGTCGGAATGTATTTTATACGTAACATAAAGATAAGAGGAACATGGACTGCGTCATTAAATTAAACCATTTTAACTTTAAATTTGAGCATACCCAAAGTGCACCTAAGCGGACGCCATCCCTTAATTTCTAGCGTTGTCTGCTGTTATCCTCCAGCATTGCAGTTCCAGTAACATTGTGCATGTGTCATACCCCATAGCTCTGTCTCAGCCTTGTATGTACTGAAGTGTAAAGGCATTCGCATGAAGTAAAAAGCTAACGTTAGGCTATAACAAAACTCCACAACGGTCGCATGAGCGCGAGTATACACAGCGAGGTTGTAAAGGTGGACCTGTCAGCATGATGACGTTTAGTCGTCTCATTTAGCCACTTGTTAGTAGCCTTTTATAAGACACATAAAAGCTTCACAATTCATGAGTGGGGTATTTATTGATTTATTTTATGTTGTAGGGCAAAACGTTAAAACCTCTTCAGCTTGTGTTAACCAGACCTTATTTCAGGCATCTAACTAAAAACCCATTCAACAAACCCATTGACTCATTCCTGTAGCACTCTATTCACTTTGAAAGAGCAACAGCCAATGAGGAAACACCAACAGTCTACCGACCAATGGTGTAACTTCATCACTAACTCGGTGAGACAGGGACAGACTTTGGCGGGTACATGGCTGACCTCACCTTGCTGCCGTCCAGCCAATAAAAGACAAAGTGTAGAATCAGCACTTTTTTTAGTTGTTGGCTCAATCACTTGTTGAAGCTGCGATCTTTGCAGTTTGATGTTCACAGTGTCAGCAAGAAAAGAGTAAAATATCAGTAGTGACTGCTTTTGCATGACATTTTCATTTGTAACCGTTTCCTTTCATTTTAATCAGAAGTATAGAGGCTCTGCTGGGATGCTGTTGATACTCCCCTGTCCCCCTCTTGTGCACAAGACTGTGCCTCTGTCTGTTCTCTCTGTCAGCTGTGCCTCCGTTGCACAGCTCTACTGCTTGCGCCCCTGTCAGAATCATAAGCCCGCCATTTACTGCAGTGCATCAATTAATAAGACTAATGAGCAGGAGGCTGATAGCTGAGCTGTGGGCTGATGCCAGATACACTTTGCAGTTGATTAAAGCCAAAATGTTGTGCTGATATTTGAAATCATTAAAAGAAATGAGGTGTAAAGTTTCAAGCACACATGAAAGAAAGAAAAGAAGTGATTGCTGAAAGAATCCCCAGCACCCTGTCTGCGTCTCCCCTGTGTGAAGCCTCCCTTCCACGCTGCTCCAAACTGCTGGATGTTCTGGATGAATGGACTCCAGTGTTGGAGCTGTGACTTGGACGTGCCCTTGGATGCTCCCTGAATGTAAAACCTTCCCTCATCATCAGTTCAGGGCTGTCACTGTATAAGGGCTATGCAGTCTTGGAAGTTGATAGTAATATAGATAGAAGAATGACAAGTTAATATTCACCATCATTGTTTCCCCTACTGTTGGTTTCTGGTCAATGTGAGAATGCATTTTAAATAACCAAGGGGCAATTAAGCTCTCCATTAAAATGATAACATATTCCACGACCAGCCCTGTCTCCTAAAAAGTACGTTCCCATACAACAAAGCTGATGAATTGTGTTTGGAGGGAAACATATTTTGTCGCGGATTACTTTTGTTTTTGACGTATCACAAATACGTTTGTAATGATATTTCACAGAAGTGTACTTAGGGAGGAGGTCGGGGGGGGTCGATGGGTCAAACAAACACAAGACTTCCACCCAGCAGGCCGCTGTTAATGTCCCATGTGAAACTAATAGTCAACGTTCACTTCTTTTAATTTACGTCCGTTGCTTAATAACGTAACAAATATAGTAATTTAAGGCCAAACCATGATGTCTTTTCAAGTTTAATGTGATAATAACGTGTTAACACAATTTGTTTTAATGCAACTAATTTGTTTAACGCATTAACGCAATTTGCGATTTTTAAGGTTGTAGCGGACTCAGATTTAAGGTTAGGAATCCATCGGTACCAACCATGTCATACTAGCTTGTCACGAAGGAGGCTAAATAACGCTACAAATTTACGCTAAATTTTGGCGAGGAAAACTGGCATATTCATTTTCAAAGGGGTCCTTTGACCTCTGACCTCAGGATATGTGAATGTAAATGGGTTCTATGGGTACCCACGAGTCTCCCCTTTACAGACATGTCCACTTTATGGTCTTCCCATAGACAACCATTAAGCATTGCTTGTCACACATACTGTTCATAAGGTCAAGAATGAATGAATAAATGTTATTTTGTCATTCTGGACCAACAAACCATAAACATAAATCAAGTCTTTTTATTGATTTGTGACCCAATACTACAAATCAGTGTAAATCAGTTTGCTCTTTTCTGCCTAGTTTCACCTGAGCCCTGTCTCAGATAGCAGGTTGAATAAAAACTGTGAGTTAGTTAGTTAAGAATGAGATGAGGTAAACTCTGGATGTTCAGTTCCAGAAAGAGAGCTGATATAAACTAGCATGGTAACTGACTCTGTGGACTTAACCTGCTCGCTGGCAGCGTTTCCTCCTCTCTTACAGAGCCAGGCACACTGCTTTTTTTCCTCTTTCATTCAGTCTGTATCAAAGCGCATTAATTAGCGGAGATTCCCGTCAGGATTTAGATTAGATTAGATTAGATTAGACTTTATTAAAAGATATTAAAGATATTAGTTTGTTACTCTTTTATGCCCTGTCAGTCATTTCCTTGAGATGCGGTTTATGCCCTCAAATCCACATATTACACAGCATCAAGTCGTCCTCAGCTCAGAATAAAACCTCCCATGTCCTTCTTTTTACAAAGTGTTTATAACATTGTGACTGAGACAGTCAGTCTGTTGGAGCAGTTACACTAAAATGTCTATTGCACATAATGTGTGAAGTATCGGTATGAAGCTTTTGACACGTAGGATCAATGAATAATGATCTGCATCATTCAAGATGTGAATGGTCGCACTGATGGAACATGATTCCTATAATATTGTAGATGATATGTTGATATTTTTTAGTGAGCAGGATGGTGGTGCAGCTGCAGAATGGAGTTAGAAAGTGAGTTTTTAAATAAGCTGCGTAGAGTCTGAACGTGTTTAACAGCATTTCAGTGACTGGGTTTAAATTGACAACATTTGCTGAAGCAGCTGAAATAAAGTCACTGAATGCTGCTGTGCCAAGATCCAAATACTATTTAACATCTACTCTACATTAACCTTTAAATCACCAAACACGTTATTACTGGATCAGACTGTGAGTCTACAGTCATATCTCTATGTCTTTGATCCATATATTCTATATTTTTCATGTTCAATTGCTGGCTCCAGTGTTTTGTCCCGTCAGATTAAAGCTGAACAAATGTATTTAAAATGTAGGCTACAGCCACACCGTCACATTCCACCACTTTATCGTCCATTAGGGAAATGTCAGTCTGGTAAAAGATGAATTCATCTACAACACTGTATAAAACGCTACTATACTATTGACACTTTTCCCCGCTCTGACTTTGTAAAAGATAAATGTGCACAGCCAGCATATACATGCATTAATATCTCTACGTCCACTAGAATGGAGGCTCTGCCTCTTATTTACCTCTCGCCATGGTGATTCGTAGTATCAGAATCAGAATCAGAATCAGAATCAGAATCAGAATCGTGTTTATTGCCAGGTGTAAGAGATTTACACGAGGAATTTGCTTTGGTGATGTTGGTGCAAGTAAACAGTATAACAGTATAAAACAAAAGAATAGATAAAGATGTTAAATAAAATTGAATAATAAAAAATTGAATAATAAAAAATTGAAAAAAAATCAGAGCTCCGTTGATGATGGATTTTTATGTTAAAGTTCAACCTACTCAGAGTTGATTGAACGGACTCTGATCAGCTGTTCTGGACCCAAAAACTCAGATTTTCCCACCTCAGGATTAGTCAACTCAGAGTTCAGGTTTAGACTCAGAGTTTGTTAAACCTGCTTTCTGAAACGGGACCAAGATAAAAACCTCCACACCCTGGCCTCCACCTACCTCTCAGGAGTACACCCGCCCGTTCCCTGCAGTCCTCCTCAGCTGGTCTTCTGAAACCCTTCCACCCCCCAAATCCCTCCTTCATAACTCACCTGTTCAAACTGGCCTATTCACTGTAGCGTCCATCATTCTGTGTCCTTCAACACGTTACCGTTTTATTCCCCCTCCTGCCTAAATGTCTCTTATGTTTGCTCTGCTGGTGTTTTCGTCGTGTTTGGCTGTTTATATCTGTTCAAGTATTTATTTTATCTTTGTAAGGTGTCCTTGGCTGTCCTGAAATGCGCCACTAAATCAAATAAATAATTATAATTATTGCTATTATTAAATGTTTGCTCAGTGACCTCCCTCAATAAAAGTCTCCGGGGCTCATATCTCCTGAAATATAAGCTAGCAGTCTTTTCTATGTTGAGATTGTAAAAAGTGCTGGTTGAGCACGAGCTGCTAAATTCATACATATATTTAATCATAACAGCACTTAAAATCCAGCAGCCCGCCCCCAGAGACTGAAGTATTGGATGGAACAAACCTTGTCCTTGGAAATAGTAGCTTGACAGAACAGCTTTCAACAGTATCACACTGATCAGTGAATGTCATCATAGAGATGGATCTGTTAACATGCAACCTTAGTAGATGAAGACTGCATGGTATGGTTGATGTCACTGGTAAAAACGTGTTAGTGGACCATGATTTGGTACAGTACGTGTTGTTAAACTGCTTTTTTCAAGAATTTACCATTAAGCTTCACTTTAAAGTCATCCATCCATTATCTGTGACCTCAGACAACCATTCACCCTCACATTCACACCTATGGGACATTTAGACTCAACAATGAACCTTAACCTGCATGTCTTTGGGTCATGATCTGTGGCTTGTGTCAACCACAGACCTGATTTCAGGCATCGAAGTAAAAACCCATTCAACAAACCCATTGACTTCCAGACGAGGGAACCATAAGTGCTAAAATGCTAATTCATTTCTGGGTTTTAGGACTCATTCCTGTAGCAGTCTATTACGTCATGACTATGGTAAAAGCAACATTTGATGAGAGCAGTGAGACAAAATATTAGTTTTAAAAAATAATCTCTACTCAATGTCAATTTAAAGCTGCAGTAGGCAACACATTTTTGGCATCTTTTGCAAAAAATCCATAATAACCTTTCAGTATATTGTAATTCAAGTGTTCTGAGAGAAAACTAGACTTCAGCTCCTCCTCATGACTCTGTTTTCAGGTAGAAGATCTAGCCTGTGACGGGAGACTTTGACCAATCACAGGTCATTTCAGAGAGAGAGAGAGCGTTCCCATTGGCTGTGCTCCGGCTGGTGGGTGGTGCTTGGCATTTCCTCAGCAGATCTCAACATGGCTGTTGGGTCACAGACTTTCTCATTTTACAGCTAAACAGTACACTACAAGATGACTCCGAAAACATTTGAGGAGAGAAATAGGCATTACAGTAACAGAATATTGATTCATATTTGATCAGCGCTGCCTAGTTTGACTGTTTGGTCGGAGTTCACGAGTGATTGAGTCGTGGCTCTCATCGTTGGCGGCTGGACGGCAGACCTCAGATCAGCTCTTACTGCTTGTTTTCCTCCGTTCTGTGATATTTTACAGATGCCGTTAGGAGCACACAGAGGACAGAAGACAAAGGACACAGAGGCACATGATTTTTTCAGATTACCGGTCTCACGGGTTACGTTTTATAAAAATAACTTTTTTTAATCTTGACATTTGCTCCATTTCTACCCACTGCAGCTTTAAGAGCTTCTTCTGAAGCTTTCAGCCACATCTCATGATATTCCTCATTGTATCTTCCATGATACATTCATTTATGGCATGTAACTTTGCTGCACCCCAACACCTCAGTGACAACTGAGCAAAGACTTTGAGAGACGGTTGAAATGTGTGGAAATAGCCAGTTAGTGGACCTTGAGTTAAGATTACTGTTTGCAGGGTTCAAGAAAGTAATATGTATTTCATAACAGGGTCACGAATATCTGTATAGAAAAAATACCCGGCAGTAACACAATATCATTTTAGGGCAATATCGCCCACTCCTACTGTCAAATGAATGTGTTTGACTATGGTTTATTAGTTGCCCTCATGGTGACGCTGTGAAGCAATGCGATGGGCAGATAGAAGGACATTTTGCACAAGCTTTGTTAGAACTGTTTCATAAATATAATGCCAACAGTATGTGCTATGCTATCATCATTTACTAACCTTTCTGAATGGAAGGTGCTTTAATATTTTGCTGGGCATTGTCCCATGTAATAGACAGTGAATTCAAATTCTTAATGAATATCCTTCACAACAGTTCTGCTGGTTATTTGCTCTTGGTCGTGTGGCTGCATCCTCAAGTTGTTCCAAATCAGGGCTGAAGTCCAACCAGCACACAGACCTGCTGTGTAGCTGTGAGCGAGCACTCTGCAGGGAAACAAATGCTTCTGACAAGCAAACATGGCCAACAGCAGCTATGAACCAATACCAGCTCTCCCCTCGTGCAAACATAACAAGAAGATTTATTTAAAGGGACTATTTGTAACTTTCAGAAATGCTTCTTAACAGCGACACCTGTGGCCGTGAAATCAACGAAAGTCAGCGTCGAGCTCGCGCTTGCTCGCTCTAAATATACCTGAACGAGCATCGCTCAAAACAGTGAGGAGACACACGTCAGCTAAAAGCACAATATCACTCTATATTTCAGCTGCTTGGCAGTAATGTTAGCTGACCAGACGAAGGTCTCTCCATGAACATGATTTAGATCTGATCCTAGTGTTGGCTTTTCCTGCCTCAGCACAGGCTTCAGCAGCGGGGCTCTTCAATCTGTCTCCTCT